>JAQFYB010002174.1:0-26373 GCA_034694085.1 Pogonognathellus longicornis | reverse complement strand
GCTCTTGCGCTCTCTTTGTCTCTTGCTCTTGCGCTCTCTATCTTTTAAACTAATAATTATTGTTGGTCGCCTTCGGCGACCAACAATAATAATTAAATTTTTTCCGCCGCCGGTCTCCCGGCGACCGGCGAGCTTTCGTCGGTCTCCGAGCGGCGCTACCAGGATACGGAAAGTATTCCAGCCGTGGACATCATAAAGGAAATGCTGAATTACTTGTATCAAGGAGAGGTGGAGAACATGCAGGAGAATTGTTTAGAGTTGTTAAGAATCGGGGACAAGTATAATATCCAAGCATTGGTAAATACAAGTGCCGAAGCAATTCCTACAACATTAACTTGTGAAAATGCTGTAAAAACTCATCTCACAGTTAGCAAATACGGTGGCCTTAAGAAATTGAAATGCACATTATTTGAGTACATTACCAAGAATATCAGTGTGATAAAAGAGCAGCCCGATTTTTAAAATATCATGCAGGAGAATTCAAAGTTTTTCTTGAACTATTAGTCACTCTTCTTTAGGACCACAAGAACTTTGCCAACCCAAAGGTAATAAATTACTACTTGAAATTATAAATTGGCTTTTGTATTTTCATTTACTAATTGATTATTGAAATGGTAACTAGAAAAAATTATCATTGCAAAGATTTTTTTACGCTTTATCTACGCATAATATATGAATGAACTATAAACTAATCTACATTTTTTATTGTGTGTATTGCAGGTGGCAGGGAGCAGAAATCTTCTTTATGTACTCAATAACTAGCACTTTTCATGTAATTTTCTTTGTGTATATTATATTACATTATTCACTATTATAATTGCAACACTTGCACAATTGTAAATTGTAATGTACTGTTAACAAGGGCGTATCTATACTTCAATTCATTCGGAAAGGGGGGGCAGTTTTTCATGTTAGTAATCAAGTGCAGACGCTAATTTGTTTTTAAAATTACCATTTTGGTTGGATTTAGACAGCGCAAAATCTTAGTTTCCGATTTCCCGCTGTTTAAATCCAACGTAGATACGCCCTTGACAATTAATACATTTAGTGATTCAAAAGCTGAATTTAAAAATTGAATGAAAAATGATACCGGACTACTAAATACTAGTGGAAATAGTAATAAAATATATTTATGTTCAGAAATGAGTGTTCTTTGAGGAATATAATATATTGAGGGAAAAGCATAAAGAAGAAAGTTGAAAAGAAAACATCAATTTTATTCTCAGAGCCAATGAAATTACAATTGATACACATATTTAAAACTGAAGCCTATTTTAAATTTAAATTCACTATCAACAAAATGTTCAATCAAATCAATCAATCAGAACCACACGTGAACTTGAACTTGAACATGATTATGTACGCACAAAGGGCGATGTAGTAGTAATAGTATTTCTATTTTGTATCATATAATATTGTTTAACATTAATTAACTTTGTGTATGTATACATTACAATACAATTAACATAATTATTATATCTGTTTACGCTCATTAAACTTCTCTCGTCTCCCTCTCTAAATCTATTACATCAATCAATCAAACTTTCTACAACACAACTAAATTGAACCATATTGGACCAAAATCAACGTAAAATGCTTCAAATTCGTGCTTAGCTCTTAAACCTCTATTTTGTACTTTTATGGAAACAATTAGGGGGGGGAGGCTTCTTCATGGCCCTATAATGAACAGCAGAGTTAATTGAATAAAAGCTGGTCCGTTGTTTGCTTAATGTTTGTTCAGGTATGAGATAATGTTTTTGATTTTTACATTAACACTTTTATCTAGAAATAGGCGATATCATAATAATATAGCATTAGCTCGTAATATTCAATTTATACAAATAGTGTATAGCATAAGGATGTAAAAATAACGACTTGATATTTATATACGTAAACAAATTGACGGGGAAGAAGGGGTCAGACGGAGATCATAAACACATTCCAACAAAAATCTTGTGAGACTGGACGTGAGACAAAATAAGATTCCAAAAATGGTGCAGACAAAAACATCTTTGTGATAGTGAAACTAATGATCCATCTTACAAGTGTTCACAGTCCGTTGAATTCACATCCATATCTACAGATGTGAATCCAAGTGGTTTTACTTTGTACAAGAGCCAGTAAAACCGCTGAAGTTGCATGGTCTCATGAATTGCTTTTAGTAACCCAGTAGCAATGTAGTAGTTGAAGCATTTCACTCTTTATAAGAACCCTATTAATATTTCAATCTAATATTAGTTGCTTTAAAAATAAAACAATCATCACATTATGCATTTTTGGCTGAATGTGTTTGCATTACTGGATCCTACATGCATAATGCATAGTAAATATATCTTGCTGTTTTAGACATTCTGGCTATTTGTATATTTATGAGAGAAGGCTGCGTATAAATCACATTCAAAGTTGAACTGTCGAAAAAAGTCAAAACTAGACACGGACTATTTTTATTTATAAATTCTATTTTCTTCTGCTTGTGCATAATACTTATATCTCAGTCGCGTAGCCAGGATTACAACCTAGGGGGGGGGGGGGGTGCACAGCAAAATTCTACAGAGAAATCCATATCTTGGGAAAGCCAAAATTTCAATATAAAGCAAAAATGTATTCGTAATCACGCGTAGAAATAAAAATTTAAGTCAATTTAGGTCACAACCAAAGTAAAACGCATGATATTCTCGCGTAGCGCGAAATTTTTTTCCGATTTATTGTATTTTTAGGACCATAATAATTAGTTCTGGGGTGCACATGCACCCCATTGGCTACGCGCATGTTGCACCTATCATTTGAAAGTATGTTACATATAAAGAGATAATGTTATTATGGGTTAGAGTAAATTAAAGACAGCTTTACATGGGTGGAAACAGAAAATATGTTTTAAGTTCAAAGATATCAGTTTGAAGTGGAGCGTTCGAAACAAATGTATTTTATAGAGAAGATGACACCTTAGTGGTGCACTTGCGTTCATACATTTTTCATCTCCTTCAAAACAGTCAGACTGATAGCTTTTTTATAAACAGATGCCTTCAATTTGTAAACACGAATAACAAGACTTTCGTTTAGTCAGCCATCTCGTCGTAATTTTGATAGAACACTATACAACTCTCTTAAATTTCTTTTCAATGTTCAATGATATATTATACCCTCATCAAAATCATCCCCGTCCGCTTAGATTAGTATTTGTCATTAAAATTTAAACACGGACTCATGCATATAAGTATACAGCATGTGCCATCGAATCTAAGATGAATTTCATTTTCCAGCATACATTTTTAATTTATTGCATTTTGTCTGAGTTGCTTTATATAATACAATCTCTATGTATTGGAACATGAATCATGTGTGTATAAATCTTCTTTCCACTTGACTGAGATAATAAATGCTAAAGGTTGACTCCTGCCCTTTAACTCTTTGCCCTTTGAGAACAATTTCCGTATCCTTATCCAGTCTAACATTTCCGTACACACTGGAGAAGCTCCTATTGCATTACATTGGGCCAAACTATAATACTAAGAGTTTTTTCATCTTGAACAAAACGAAGAATCACCTATAGCCTTTGTTTAAGGGTAGCTTAATTTTTTCTTTTCTTCCATGCTCCGGAGTCGAGAAATGACAATTCACTATTTACAAAATCCAGGTTCACATAAAGCTGCACAGGCATCGTTAAAAATAGCTTGTGTCTGTGGGCTCATTTGTTTTTTTAAAAATTCCCTAATTTTTTGTTAACAACAATAAAACATACTCCTAGTTAAGAAATGAACAGATAGCTACAGAGGAATTCGAGAAAATTAGCAAAAATTCTTTCTTTCCAGTTAACAACACCATTGTGGATAGCCTCCCACCCACGCCTTGCTTTATTACCCGTTTGTTTACCTAACACTGTTTCGTTACGCGCTGATAATTTTTAATGAGCTGTCAGTCATTCCCAGATTTACAAATCGTTGCAACTTCACTCCCCCCTAAAAAACGTTAACCAACAGGTACACAAGTACAAGCACATATAAAATGCAATTAATACAAGTTTGCACATAAAACTATTTGCTTATTATCAGCCCATTCTTTATATAGCTATAGGAATTTTTACTAAATGTATTTACGGACATGGTAATTTCATTATCACTATCTATCTGTATATAGTGCACGTGAAGTCTCTTTTACTGACGAATTCAATATTGAGCAATAGTACAGTGTATTGAGTGTATGTATACATGTATAGGTCAAATATGTAGGCATAATATAACATAGACAAAGCCATGGTGTATATAGACGTAGCGTGGTATGCATGCATGTAAAAACTCAAAAACTGCACATGAGACAGTCTTGTGCAGTAAAATGTATAGAAGGTTTAATGAAATGAATGTTAATGTACATATCCTATACCTCTATTTTTTGCACTACAGATAATCTCAAGTACATAAGTTCATATAAACTGAATTGCACCACAACCACAAATATCTATACACAAATTTTTTGCTGTATCACGCACTGTGACATTCTATGTAACCCAAATTGTGTTGTTTAATTAGCAACGGACATTTATATACTTAGAACCAGTACATTACCGATTACGAACAATTTATGTGTACAATATACAGATACAGTACACTTGTGATACACATATTGAGTAGAATCAGTTGTCTGCTCTTGTATATGATAAGTGCACGTCATATTGGTAAGTCCGACTGAAATGTACATAGAAACGACAGTTAGGAAATATTCAATCAGTGTGGTCTGTGTGGTTAAAACAAGAGGTGAGATTGAATAAGCAACAATTTTTTAATACTACTAGTACAGGAATTAGAAATACTTGGTAGCAGAATTAGCTGATAGATAATCACCTTAAAATGTATTTTTAGACACTGAAGCCAAATCCTTATGTAACGATAATTTTTTAACATTGTGCTTGAACATTTTTCTACTAATAAAAAATAAGAAGGAACATTATAAGTACTAGCTACAATATTTAGTTAAGGAAACAATAATGATGGTTATACTATTAACAGACTTTTCATTTCTTGGACTTTGGATTTGTTTTACTTGTGTGAATTAGAGAGAGAGAACCTGCTGTCTTTGTGTCTGTTTGATGAGACGAGTTAGTACATAACTCTCGGCGTGTGTGTGTGGAGTATTCTGTGCATGCACTAAAGCCACATCCACAGTCTAAAAATCCTAAGCCGGCATCGTCTCAAGTGTGGTTATTTTCTTCTGTACTAACAAACGAGACGAGTAATAGTAATAATACCGTAGTACAGAAACTACAAGCATTGAAATCTCTGTCTAAACAAAAATCCAGAAAACCCAGGCCAGCCAGAGAGTTAGACATTAAAGAGAGAGAGAAGTTCCTAGTTTACAACAATAAGTTTAACCAAGATTTACGAATACGAACAAACAAGTCATGCTTGGCACGCACGGTCAGACAACCAGACTTGGAAACAGAACATCATCGCACAAAGACATTCAGAGTCAACTCTTGTGAGATAATCAGAAGGAAGGAATAAGAAGGAGAGACCTCTTAGCTGCAGGTCTGTTGCCAGTAAGCCGATCTTCTTTCTTTTTCCTCCTTAGCACCAACCTATGTACCTATAGCCAACTAACTAATATTAAGTTCCATACTAACTAGAAATAGAAGTAATCGTAAATATACAAACGGGCTAATGAGTTTCTACAGTGTGCATGCACTTTGTCAATGAGGATTATAATGTCAAGTCAACTCACATAAGTTAGTTAGCTATAATCTTCTTGGCTTCAATAACCAGCTTCTTCTATTGAGAAGACTTATATGCACTTCTTTACATAATCAATGGATTTCTCACTCTATTTGCAATTTTTTGTTTAGCAACAATCCAAAGAAAAGCAAACATCACTAATGTCAATACAGATTCGTTAATAAGGTTCACTTTTAACAAACACATTCATAGGTTGTCGTTTTACATTAACTGTTTAGGAATATTATTCCTAAAAATCTTTGGTCTATTTTATCACAATATTTTGTAGTTATGTTACTAATAAAGAGTAATAAAATACCTAATGTTTTAAATATATGCACTACACAATATACTATACATATATAAAGTAGCTAGGTACTTATTAGGGACATAATTTACTTACAATTAGCATAAACTGACTTTTTAGACGAAATAGTATTTTATGTTTATACCATACTTAAAACAAACCTGTCATATGAGTACTAAAATAATTAAGCTCATTGTACTTATTTGCTAATGGTGCACAATTCGCTGAAATACCGTTTTGTGTTTCATTTCTAAAATTTATCTGCGACTGAATTCAATGTGTAACTTTATTTTTCACAGTCATTTCATTGAAAGAAAAAAATCAGATTTTCACGGAACTAAGTAGGTAGGAAATAAATGAGTATTAAACAGTAATTGTTTTCAGTGATAAGTGTTAAGAGTCGGTTTTAAAGTTTCAATAACAAAAGTGTTTGTATACTCTGAAGATACGATTATCTATTTATTCTGCTTAAATCACTCGAATAACAATTAGGGAAGTACTTTGATCATTTTATTTCATTGGTAAAGTCAACAAAGGTTTATGTACGTACGTGCGTAATAGCCTGAGCATTTTTCGCCGTGATGAACTTGTGAGTCATCACAGATAATCTCTAATGATGTCAACTCTGCAATTAACAATCCCTATTCTTTACAAACATAATGTTCTAAGTATTCATGAACTACAGATGATGTTCAATGAGCTTGTCACGATCTGGCTAAGCATTATGTATACGCAACGTAATCACTAATAATGACTAATGACACATTAAATAAAATGTATCCTCAGCACAAGGTTCAAAAATCATATAAAAATTTGGTATGACCAGTTGAAATGAGTTGATATAAATACAGAGAAGAGGGTTTCATTAAACAAAGATAATATCATTTTTGCTTATGCGTTGCATAATATGATAACCCGTCAGCCATCACATCCTCCTGCTATTAAACCTATAATATTACATACATTATAAACTAAACATACATTATGTGTTGTACGCACAATTCTACTCATGTGAGATTCTTCTGGCAAAACGTATTTTTAATGCATGAATGAAAAGAAAAATATATATGAGACACTATTACATTTTAGTACATTATCTAATTACCCAATGTATTGTATTTACCACAGTTGCAATATAAGGCATACAGTGTATTTACAGATGACTAAGCTAAAATTTTGCGTTAGTTTATTTGTTAAATTAAATGCAGATGATGATTCAAAGTACCCTGTTCATAATTTAGTGATTAGTGCATTGCAGTCCTTTTCCCAATTAAAACCACATGTAGGATTTAATTGACGAAGTCTTAGGAACCTTTTTTCGGATTGTTAAATAACGAGACTTATGTTAAGTCTTTCACAGAACAGAACCCCCAACATGTGTTAAGTGAGTTACATGTTATATCAGAACTGGACTGCTAAGAACAGAGTGCATTACTTTCAAGCACCTTTCATAACTAATAATACTTAATATTTTACTTATATAACACTTTCTGTAAAGGATTATCTCAGGTGTACATCAATAGTGAAATAGTAGTGTAATGCTTCTTTATAGAATTTATACAAAAAAATTCCCCGTAGGGCAGAGATTTTTGGGGCACCACTGCACCATAGCCTTGTCAGACAAGTGGACCAGTTTCTGGGCACCGGTTGTTACAAACGAGTCGGACAGAATGCCACTCTGACTCCTTTGATTTCAGTCCCCAGAATTAATTTAAGAATGCATTAACACAAAATAATATTATGTGTATAATTCTATTGACTCTGGTATGTTTTATTACTGTGCCACCGACACAATGTGTAACTCATCATACAGAAAATACATTTCCTTATTAATGCAGATTTTAATTTCTTGTTGAGTGTGTATATTTACAGATGCTGTAAACAATACAGCAAAGTACAACCCGAAATTTTAGAATGTTTTAAATAAATTCAGGTGTGGAGTCTCACCTGTTTTTTCATCTCATCACCTGTTTTATGGAGTCAAATAATAACAATTTACTGCGATTTTTTGACTATTTATTATTATGCAGCACCCCTGGTTATCATTTAACCATTTATCTGACTTTATGAACTAGGCTACTTAATATTAATATTGAAAGTTGCTTCCGGGCTAAATAGTAGAAAAAAGAATTATATAGTAGTAGTACCATGAAATGTTAAAAAAAAATCTCATTACAACGACCCACCCTGTTTATTAACAGGCTATTACGGATCGAGGACATTGCGATTTTTCAGTATTACAATTACAACAAATGTTGTTGTACTAATTTAGTACAATATCATTTCATGCAAATATTTATTATTCACAAAATTCTTCCTCTTCTTCATTGAGCACAAAGCCTTAAGTCAACACATTGTGTTTGTTTTGCAAAGGATTTATGATAAAAAATGGCAAAAGTAGGTAAAATAGGCAGATATTTCATTTTTCTTTGCAAAGTAGATAATATTAATCCACATATAGGTAATAGGTATACATAAACACCAAGTCGTTTCAAGAAGAGATTAATCTATCTATTGGGAAAGAACATTTCCTATTGGTACTTGATAAGTTTTTTGACGTCCAATCAATCATTCAATCTATAGAGAAGCTTTGCTTAGACAATTAAATTGAGCATAAATTTATTTTATACAGTTATTAAATAAGGAAATTGAAACTCTATAAGTATGTTATTTGGTGCCACTATGATGTGTATCTGTTTTCACATTGTTTATTTATTGCTTTGAAAAAACGGATTTTCATAAATTGAATAGAATGTGTACACAAGGTGTATTAACTGATACTATACTATTGGCATACTTATGTACATAGATACCAACCTCTTTTCTCCATAATACGTTTCTCCTGTATTAAGTATCACGGACTATTTATTTTGACTTTATTGCATCGTGGAATTTCTATGTGAGGGATTTTGTCAGTTGGGAAGATCAAATCAACACATTATCTGTCACAGAGAATTTTTTGTATTACATTACATATGAGTCTGTCATTAATTTTGTTTCGTTTCGTTCCATGCCAGTAGTGTGCATTTCTCGCACGATGAAAGAGTCACAGAAACGAGAAAGAAGAAGGGGAAAGAGAGTTATGTCTTTGTACTGACTTGCAGTATATCGATATTCGTGTTGTATTTAAGGGGCCAAAGATGCAATACAATAATATATTATACAATAAATTCAACCAAGGGTCTCTCTTTTCCCATAGCACATCTTTCACACAAACCTTACACAATGCCATACTATTATATCCCGTAGTTGTACATATTCCATTGCCTATATAACGCAGAGATACTTAGAGATACAGAACATTACACATTGTTATTATATAACAGCATGCACGCATTCATTATTTTGCCATTCACATACTTTCTACGTACTTACCATTACACATCATAAAGGACTACCTAAGGAAGTATAGCCAGTAACTAGTAGTAGTCCAACCAGACGGAAAGGTATTCAAAACTGATCCTTTTCATCCTTACTTAGAATTTCACAAAGAATACCAACCAAAAGGATTTACTACTATTATTATAAGTTGATATAAGCTCGTAACTAGTTCAATCCCTTTACATAAGCTAAGAACTTGTAAAGCTCTTCTTGCTTGCCCATCATTAATACATTGCAGGAATTATGAAAGAATTTTTCGGTTATATAAAAACGTAACAAAATATAACACATACGCATATGCACGCATAGAAGCTTTAGTTTAGCAACTGGAAATCATTTACTTACCTGTACGTATTTCATTCTAGGTATCTCTGAACTAAGTACCTACTGCATTTATTCGTTGTACAACCTAATACGAGTGTTGTGGTCAAATAGGTATACATAACATTTACATTACATTGCTCATAGCTAATAGTAGCATGATGTTATAAATTTGAAGTTGAAGGTACTAAGGTACCTGCGTTGCATTCTGTCTTTTTACATTTCCTACGAATACGTAAGAAGAACATAATGGTACCTCTGTGCTGTAACTACATTGCATTGTGTTATTGCTTGCATTTCTTTTGCTCTTCCGTTCTACGTTCCCTTAAAGAAAAATATACAAAGTGACTAGGAGTCGACTGCATTAGTAGTAGTGGGACAGTAGTGCATAGTGGAGTAATAGGCACACTGCTAAAGAGTAATAACACTAATAAACATGCATGGACCTAACAGACACACATACATACACAAAACACACGTAATACGTGTACACATTACATACAGACACACAAACAGAGCATCCCTTTCCTTTCCTGTTGAATTTCAACTGACTCTTCTGTCTAAGATGACTTGTTGTCTCGAGTTGAATCAACTTTAGTTTGCTCATATCATCACACATCCTCAGTCCTTTTCTCAATAGTTTTCATGTTGAGCTCGGACCGAGAGGAACACTTAGTATTTTGCTAGCAGTATACTAGTACCTACACCTACATAAAAGTCAAAATATTTTATAGCTCAAGATTTGACATTAGTGCATGCAAGCATTTTGCCTACAATAAAATGCATACAAGACCTTTCAAGAAAAGACACACGTAAAAATCCTACAACACACACACAATTCAATTTTACAACTAAAGTTCTTTGTACAACAAAACTAATATTCAAATACATGACAAGTTATTAGAGTTTATTGCGTTTGTGTAGGTAGGCAAGATTTGTTTGGAATATACATTGCATACTACAAGACACAATTTGAATTTTTTTATGATTCCGTGATTCTGCAGAGAGTTATAGTCGTAGTAAAGTAATAAGGGTGAAGAAATCGAGACACTAGACAGACGGAGCCCCTTGAGCGTGAAATTATCATATGTGTGTAGTTGTTCACTCATCTCAAGAATCCACTGTACCTACTTGGACGAAATTATTATTATTATTACTGTATAGAAATTCTCGGAGCAAACAAACACAATAACCAGCCGGTTAACTGATTAACTGACCTGAGTGACTCGACTGTTGTTGTGGTCGTCTTTTATTATTATTTGTGTTGTGTTTCGTTGACGTTTTATTGCCTTGTGCTGAAACATGAAAGCGCATTGTTGTCAATCTTTCGAATGACCTGAGAGCGACCTTCATCGTCTCTCTCTATCATCGTCTCGTGTCATATCCCATTACAATCTTCGTAAGGTAATAATCTTTTTTTTGGTTGATAAATCCATATACATGTATTGTAGACATGTATGCTCAAACCTGCGTTGTTCATGGCGTAGGTTTGTATAGAATACAATTACAAAGCATTTGCAGACAGATTTAATGGACTTTTGCACTAAAGCTATTGGGTCGGTTGTGTATGAAGCTTATGCTTGTCCGTAAATAGTAAAGGACATACAGTTACAAATACATGCAGAGTCAATGTATGAAATGTTGTGCGATTATTATATACGACTCACTTTCTTGCCAATAATTTATCAGCTTGTCAGTTTATTTCGAATACATAGTGTACATACACTCAGTTCAATACTTACTTGTATTACAATTATGCGTAATTAAAAAAGCTCTGTATGTATTCTAGAGTTAATGTCAGCACGTAATGATTGTGGCATACACTTAGTGTAGGAATGAATGAGCCGCAATTATCTACATATATTATTTTACTTGTGCAGAATGCCTTTGCCTATCGGCAATAAATGCATAGGTAATCAGAATCATTAAATTCTTTTCACTTTTCAGAACTATCCATATTGCTATTACTACAGAATTATTTGGAATCCGCATTCATTCATGACTGCACTTAATGATTTTGCACGAGTGTCAGTTGAGTATGACTGCATTTTATTGGGACGTCTATGTAGGTACTAGCTAAAGGTAAATCGCAAAAACGTGTATATTTTTGCACACACTATATAAGTATACAAGTACACGTGTAGTGTTTATGTGTATATAAATGTGAAGAGTAAAATGTTAGCTTTAGATTGTCAGTTCGCTAACTAATCTTGCTTATTACTAATTTAGTATGCATTCGTTCGTAAATAGTACAATAAATTTCCTTGCGGTTTGCATTTGTAAACGTGTAGTTTAGTGTGTATAGTGTGTCATAACCATAACGCAGCGGTGTATACCAATAGTGTGTGCATTTCTACAAGTAGGTAGATATGCATAGGCGCTAAAGGGATCCACATACATACACACTCTACTTTTTCCATTGTTTATTAATCATTGAAATAGAGATGATGGAAAGGCACAGTTATATTTCTTGTTTTACAACTTTTGTCACAATTAATATTCATAGAAAGAATCCAAGTGCCTATTGTTTCTTTAGTTGTGTGTACGTTAAGATGATATTACGTTTTGTGTTAAATGGAATTTTCTGCGTCTCTATCTCTCTCTGTCTCTACATATCTATCCCTGCAGAGTCAATGCGGACTGTGTCATTGCAAACTTGTAATCTCCATCGTAATAATGAAATATTGGAGGGTTGATAGAGTCTTATCGCTCAATGACTAGTTACATTTTGAAATTATTACAATAAGGAGCTCAGCTGGAAACCTGAGCTATAGTGCAAGTTATGACACATTTAATAATTACAAACCAACTGCAAAAGCAATTCGTAAAAATTAATTGCCACAGCTCATAGTTTTCATTATCTATTTAACTAATCAACAACCTCACTCTTTTAATTAATGAGACTTGCGGAATGAAGCCAATAATTTTTGCAAAAAGTGTATAAAAATTAATATTGCAACAGTTCCTTGCTACTTTACAATACATACACTCTATACAAGACAAACTAAAAAAACAAGGAGCAAAAATATTTTCATGACAGTTACTTTCAACCAGACAGCTTATCAAATCTTCTACATTTTAATTCACCCTAGAAAGAGGCAGACACAATTAAAAAAAATACCTGCATCGTAGTAATCAAAGCTTCCTATTTCACAAAAGCCACACACATTACCCCAATTTGAAAGTAGGTTTTCATTTTCTACGTTAATTATTTCTGTGTGTAACTCACTGGTTGTTTTGTTGTAAAGCTATATTTATTTATGAACTAAGACACACAAATATGATTTTATCTGTAAGCTATTTGCTTGTAAGTGTTATTACTTTATAATATCGTACATACCGTTACATATACAGAGATAGTATTTACATTGTTTGTATATTTACCTGCAGTTGTTTTCGTTTTCATGACTTACCACATGCATATTATTGTCTTGTCAGTGCAATGACAGTGTATAGTGAGAGAGGAGTGCTGCTTATAAAGCACTCGTGGCATTGCATTCTTATTATTATCGAAAGATTAGATCGAATTCGACTTTCTTAGTTTAGTACCTATATTTACTCAAACAATCTCCATTATGTGTGTGCATACAGATATTGAAAGCTCATGACATGACAAGACACATCCTCCATAAAGTAAAACTCGACCTAGAGACAAACCATAACTAGACTTACCTACCTATTATCTTCAGCTATATGCACTTAACTTAGACCAGCGTATTTATCAAATTATAATAATCCTACATACAACTATATACATACACGTTGATAGTACACATTAAAACACACTACTACCACACATATATTATTACACACTTGTATTGCTCCCAAGAAAAACAGCTACTCTATGTGTAATACTAGTCATACTCTCGTAATAAAGAAACACACAATAAAAAAATAAATACTCTGTGTGTATGTAGTTAGTACATTTTTACAAGTTGTATAGGCCAAAGGTAATAATACACATTAAGCTACACATTTTCTTCATTTCTTCGTACTAATAAACTACTGTGATGCTTTTGTTGGCTGTCATTGTGCAAAGTGTACATTTCATTTCATGTTATATACTGTACTACACCATATACATACATTGACTCAGACATTGACTGTCTTTATAAATACAATAATTTAAGCTGTGGTATTCAAAATCATTATTGCTCGTATAACTATCATCATCTGAAGGATATAGTTATTGATTATGAATATCCTCATACACACGGATAGATACAAGGCTGTATTTAAGGAAGGGCAAAGGGGGCAATTGTCCACCCCGAAATTAGAAATAAAGAGGTTATTTTACCAAAAATGTGCAAAATTTCGCAAATTTTTTCGCATTTTAGATTGATTTTGGCCTAAAATAGCTCAAATTTACGAGCTTTGCGCGATAATTGACACTTTTGTGCAATATGTTGGCATTTTGCCCCTCCCGAAATGGAATCCTAAATACGGCCTTGATAGATATCTCCTTATGCATAATATTATGTACTGCTTATTATCTGTATGTGCGTGTAAGAAAATGTCGATATATTTTATAGCGTGTATGTGTGTACTTAGTTAATACCTATAGTATAGCATTGAGAATAGATCATTTGCATCAACGCAAATGCAAGTACAATGATTAAACACACTTATGTACTACTAAAAGAGGAAGATAATAATTTTGTGTGAGTGTATTGAGTGTAGTGTAGTCGTGTAGTATGTCTTGAGTCAGTGTCTGTCAGCTCGTACTTCCAATACTAATAAAGTAAAGCTGTCTTTGAGTAGTGAGTCAGTTAGAAAAGGACTACAGAGTGAAATACAATCAGGATAGAGCTAGGAGACTGAACTGACTGAAACGCTAAAATGACTTTAACTACTACAATGCAAAAAAGGCGGAGAAGATTTGTCTTTCTTGGCTTGATTTGGCATACTTGAGAATGCTAAGAAAGTATGTAGCACACAAATGAAACCGCGAATGAAAACTAACTCTAAGAACCACTCAAACTTAGTATTACATTACTACTACACATTACACACACTAAACTCAGCATATGGTGCCAAGTCAAGATTTGTACCAGTATCTGTATACTGTACAATGTACAATGTACATACATGTATGCATTACTAGTACTTGTATCAGGATAAGGAATTGTAATGTTATGTTGTGGTGAAGTAACCTCGTGTTGTACTTTGTGTGGTGTGTATTATTATTATTATTATTTTGTATAGTACGTTATGTGTGTAGTTGAACCGCAGAAATATGATGTGCAAGTGTCTCTGTATGAAATGAAATGAAAGCTTATGAATATGATAATATTATGTAGATATGAAATGAACATGACTTGTTCATTTTTTGCACATAATATTATACATTATACATACACTCGCACATTCTACTATGGCTTGTACTTGTACTAGTAAATAACTACAACATTAGTTAGTTACATGGGTTGAGATGCTATGATGATGATGGTGATGTTGATGATGATGGTGTTGCTGAAGAAAAATGTTTCAGTTACTAAGTATCTGTATACAAAGTAGAATCATATTATATTTCCTATGTACAGCATATAGAGAAGAAAACCATTAGAATTCCAAGGAAATGTAGGAAACACGTACGAAATGCTTTTCTGTATGGTTCATGTTCTTAGATTTGAGGAGTATGTATAATGCATGTAGTACATACTTTTAGTTAGCGATACCTACTCGTAAAATTATGTGATGAAAAATAAATGTAGTAGTAGTACATAGACTTTGATACACTAAGTTGTAATTTTGTTAGTTAACGCATCATGTCATGTAGATAGAGAAGCAATTTATGTCGTTTGTTGTATTTTTATTTCTGAACGAGAGATTCAGAGTACTATGGTAAATGTTCAATGTGTGCTAATGCTAATGCGATGCTATAATACTACGCAGTTCCCACAATAATAATCTCAATCTCAAGTCCAATTTCGGCATTTGATGTTTGTATCTTTATCTTTGATGTTGCCCTAATATTTTTTGTGTGTACTTGCAAATGTATATATTATGTATATTATGAATCATGTGTTGTATCATCGGATCAGTATGAGTGTACATTTGTTGCTTGCTACAGTACTTAATAAAAAGAGTAGCGCTTTTTCGTCGTCTTCTTAAGACATTTAGCTTACTTATGAATGTGTGATGTACAGATAAAGTGAAGTATGTAATCATTTTTTTTTGGAGAATTGATTCAATTCCATATTAATATTTCTTGTATTCAAATTGCAGCTACCACATGAGATAATCTTCCTCTTGTAAAACAGCAGACATTTCACAGATGCAATGTAAATCAAAAGTACAGTAGGATTTATTATTATTAGTTGTTTGTGGTATGTTGGACTTGGAACTACGGGAAGTAGTGTATAAATAAAAAATAAAGCCACACACAACCTGTGTGTGTGTTTAAAGATATGTGTGAGTGTATAGTAGTATGTAAGTAATGGCATAAATAAGAAGTTGAATTGAATGCGGTGGTGGTTGGATTCTTCTTGATGACATACTAAAAGTGAAGCAAGATTTTAAATCAGATGTTCATGATGGGAAAAGCTTTACTTTCATAAAAGGAGTTATGAGTAAGTAGCTTCGCTTTTTTAGTCAAGACTCTCTTAGAGAATGGGTTAGATTGACATTCGACTTGACAGGTTTTTCGTATTAGGTTTACTGAAGGAGATTATCGTAGGAATACATTCAGTTTCTATAGTCTCATGTTCTTTCAACTTGGTTATCGAAGTATAAATATGTATGTGGGAATGCGTGGCATGTTGATGTTGGGTTGAGGCAAGGCGATGTGATGTGATCCTTCAAGAGATTTCTCATATTTTCTGTGGCCGCTACACTTTTTTATTGAGCTATCTAAAACAGTTTACGTTTACAAATGGAAAATACAAATAGTACAAGTTGAGTGACTTTGGCTGGGTAGCTGGGTGTGTGAATATCAATGATGCTTCATCTTATGCTGAGTGACAGGGAAAACCAGTAGTGTTATTTTAGGCAAGAATTTATTCAACTACTTGTAATCATTGCCTGATTTCATTAAAAAATCAGAGTTTGAACAGTTTATACTATGTATGAATTATGGCAAATACTCTGTTAGTTGTATTTGCTCACACTCATTACTATCATTTCTTTGATACATCAAATACAATTTCCGAAATTGGAAATTAATACTAAATACTGCTGTAATTTTCAATAAAAATTTACTGCACTTAATAGCACCGCTATTACTAGTAGTAGTGCTATTAGTGTAAAAATGTACATTAAAACAATTTGGACTAGTGTTGCAGTAAGAGCAATACGCATTTTATTATGAATATTAGAGAAATTAATTAACTATCACTATTAATGTCAGGTTTTGTGGTTTCGATTCTCATTACGTATCAGTCATTCATATATAGGTAGTAATAATAAATTTTATTAACTCAACAATATTGTGTACCTAGGTAGGTAGTAGGTACTATAATATTATTTAGCAGATATTTATTTTATCCTCTACCACTTACGATCTAAGAATAGGCAGAAGTACCTAATTCGTGGTTTCTCTATGATTCCTAAATATAGCTTTGATCTTCGGACTTTCATTTTTGTCGCATATTGGTATATATGTAATTGTGTACTGTGGCACGGTAATGGTAAATAAATGTAACTTATTTTTCAACTTCCAAGGACTGTGGTAATGAATTGGTTGATATAGGTATAACAAAGCGAATTTAGTCTTGTGTATTTGGATAAAAAGACTTCCGTGATTATAAATAGTATTAACGAATTAAGGAGCTTAGTATCTAGGAACATTACATAAATGAGGTAACAGTTGTATGCAACAAACGATTACTCAGCAGGCCATTTTGATGTGTATACTATTCTCAAGAAAGTAAAATTGCATTATGCTCTAAGTAACTAAAATAAGTACCTATGCATTAAAATACTTAAAAAAATTATTTTTATAATTCATTTACTCATGGTCTTTTATAGTCTTACTAATAAGCAAAAATTCTGACCCTCTCACAGAAATCTGCGTCTACATAGTTGTCACACTAGAAAATGGCTACGGAAATTGAAATCGTGGAAAGCGTGGAGTCAAATTTATCAATTTTAGAAGCAATGAGTACATTATCCCCAGAAGAAGATTTTACGCAAGCTGGTCAAAAAATACATTACCCAAGAGCAGCCACAATCGTCGCAGCAGGAGCTGCAATCCTTTTCGTCGTACTTGGAGTTGTTGGTAACTAGAATTTTTTATTTCCCGTTCTCTTTCATTGAACTTCATTTCCTTTTCATTAGCAGTATATACATTAGGTACAATCAAGGTACAATTGTACAATCGTGGCTGAATAATATAATATGTATTCAAGTCATCTAACAGTCTGGGCCACTGTAGTCAAAGACGTTATTTCATTCCTCATATATTTATGACATGATTGCACAAAATAAGTCTGTGCGATATTTCTTATTTTGGTAAAGACAAGTCTTGACAACTATAGCTGTGAATTTAATATCTTTTGGCCTTTTACTCTTCAGTCATACTCTGTAATTGGGAGTTAATGAGACTTTATTTGATATCAGCTTAAAAGGGAATATTATTATGATTGCATAAAAAATTTATGACTCATAATTTGCAAGAATTGCAAATGTAGTAATGTTAGCAAAGATTAAGAAAGTGTTGTTTTATCAAAGATTAGATTGCAAAGAAAGTTTTTTTTGAAAACACAAAAAGCAATCATACAACCTATGTATAATTTACACTAACATGAAAAATATGTGTGTAAAAATGTGCAAGAATTGTTTAAAATACTGTAAAAGGGAATGTAGGTAACACACATCATATTTCCCATATTGTAAAAACAACTAAGAAAAATAATAAGTGTGATTGTGTATTAATCTTTCTCAAAATGTCGAACATTTCCTACACACTTTTAAAGAAAATCAGGATTTCCTACACAAGAAATGTACAAGAATATTATGTGAATATTAAAACACAGACTCTCTAAAAACTTGATCATATTTACAGGGAACTTAATTACAATTTTGGCTCTGTGGCGAAGTCGGAAATTGCGAATCCACGCAACAACGTGGTTTGTTCTCAGTCTGTGTTTCTCCGACTTTCTTTTCTGTACGATAAATCTACCACTTACAGCATCCAGATATATACACGAGGCGTGGGTGTTTAATGAGACCTTGTGTAAAATCTTCCCGTTTTTCTTCTACGCCAACTTTGGAGCGTCTCTCCTTAATATCAAACTCATTGCCATCAACAGGTTCGAATGCTTTAGCACTTTATGTACAATACAAACCATAATAATAATACTGAAGTCTGATGTACATGAAATGCGCTATGAATGTCAATATGAATAATAGTATGCCTACATAAGTTAGTGTGCACGTTTTATTGAGAAAAATGAGTGCCAAAATGTTTGTGTAGCGTAATGGAGTATTTATGTTGTTGTTGATTGCAGATACGTGCTAATATCTCACTACTCCATGTATGACAAGATTTACAAATGTCGAAATATTATAGCGATGATCATTTTTGTGTGGACGTTCAGCTTTTCGCTGATGATTCCACCCATGCTTGAAGTATGGGGAAGATTTGGACTTGACGAAGAAAGCTTTTCATGTACCATCATGAAAAAAAACGGAAAATCCCCTAAAAAGTTTCTCTTTGTTTTTGGCATCCTCATTCCTTGTCTTACAATTGTCTATTGCTACACGTGCATTTTCTTCAAAGTCAGGAAAAGTAGACGAAATCTTAATGCTCATGGGTAACTTTACAATGTCAAAACACTACCACATAAAATTTAACACAATGATCTCATTTACGATCTTGTTGCTTGCTTACGTGAAAGTAATTAAATTAAACCACTGTGGAATTTTAGACTTTCAGTTCCTGACATTGGTTTAGAAAAACAATTAAAACAAGCCACTGTGTCAATGACAACTCCTGCACAACGAAGAGATGACATGAGATTAACTAAAATGATGGTACTCATTTTTCTCTGCTTCCTCACCTGTTTTCTACCATTGATGATCTTCAATGTTGTTGATGACGATGTAAGATTTCATTTTTGTCACTATGATTATTATTGATTACCTCTAGAATTATTATTTTATGAATATCAAAATTATTCAAAAGGCTTGTTCAGATGTTTTCCTTTTCAAAGCCTTAACGATAAGTCAGGGCCGTACCCAGGGTTTGGTTTCGCGGGGAGGGGGACACCAACATCATAAGTATAATATGCGAAAAATTGAGCGAATTTTTGCTAAAATCAATCTAAAATGTATCAAATGACAATCAAAATCTGCACTTTTTTGTTAAACTAACCTCTTTTTGGGGTTTCGGAGGGGGGGGGGGACTCATGCCCTAGTCCCCTGTCGCTGGGTCAGCCTTGACATAGTAATTAGTATACTTTCAAAATCACCGATTTTTACAGGAATAATAATAATTTCTTAGTATTACCAATAGTTTATTTTTAGTTCTGCAAGTCTAATAAGATTTTTTCTCAAACAGGTTGATGTGCCCGTGTTACATGTAATGGCTTCTATCCTTGCGTGGGCTTCTGCTGTAATCAACCCGTTCATTTATGCCATGACAAATCGCCAATACCGACAAGCCTATTGGGACTTACTTAGCTGCCGGGATAAATCGGAGCGTCACAGCCGCAGTCAGAATCACACCACATCACGATCGGGTTCGGGCAAGACTTTCTTAACTACAGAAATGGTTCAGGTCAACGCGGGGGGTGACATTATGTCTTGTAGTTTAACTAATTAAGTTTATGTATCCTGGTGAAAATTAGGGGCTAGCCAAACGTGCCAAAAACCAAAGTGTATCTCAAATGTGTGTTCCTCTTCTCCCGGTGACATCGAAAATCCTTCTAATCCACTTGACGTCAGCTGAATGCCTCACTCAACCTACTGTCAAGACACTTGAATTCTTCAACCTTAGACTGTTTTTCTATGGATTGCCGCGTGTATGGATCCCAGCTCTCGTCTTCCTCCCATGGAATCAACTTTAACTTACTTAAGGAGTGTACTATATTGTGTTCTTTTGGATTTCATAACAAGATCCAGCCAGTCCGTTGATTTATTTCGCATAAAATGACAAAAATAAGTTCAACCATTTAATTTTACTTACAGCAGTTGGCGTAAACACAATTTATGTGGCCCGATAATGCTATTACGTTAATTTGCATGCAATAAACACACACAGATAATTTGCATGCATGCAGTTTACTTTTAATACTGTTGTTTTTTAGGTTTGCACATGAAAAGTTGTTTTATATAAAGCACAGCATGTAGTATACAGTATAACTTACTATATAATACACAATGCATAGAGTAATGTTACCGTTTTTATTTAGTTGTTTGTAAATACATAGTTTGAAACATAAACCAATAATTGCATTTCAGACAATTTATTGCTGCATAGAAGTGTTACAGAGGCTGATTTTAATCAATTTTCAAATAAAAACGCTAATAAAATTCAGTGTCAAAGTCAATTTATTTCTTCTAAATTATACATACAATGCAAGGTAATGATGTTGGCATTTTTCTTTTGTTTACAACTGCAACCATTGTACTTCCTTGAAAAATCTATTATGATTTCATCGAAATCTTCACAATGTTACACACTTTCCATTCTCACAGTTCTGTTCATGAGGAAAATAAAGGGTAATTTGTGGTCATTAGATTATAGGAAATCTAATACAAAATCACATAATATACCTTGTTTGTGGCACAAGAAGTGTAGTCTTCAGGACGACGATTTAAAGTTACAATGTATGTGGTCTCAGTGTTTTTATCGTCGGGATATCGGCAAACTAAATTAGAGCATAATTCATCTGAAGTTTTTGTTGAATCACATAAGCTTTAGGCTTTCCTGTGGCTTTTTGGCATTGGACTGTCATATCTAGAAAAATAAACACATAAATAATAATAACTGGCAAATGAAGAAATAAAAAAGCACATGTAAAGGAAAATTTTATGTTTTAATGACAAGAAATATGAACATTTACTTGCTAGAATGACAATTACAGGTTGGTCGCACTTGTTGTCGATACATCTCTAAAGTAAATTATACGATTGGTTTAGATTTATGCAATACGTATTTCCTACATATTTCTCGTGTAGTAACCTCACATTATAGGTTGATTGTGACAAAATTAATTCACTTTTTTGCTCTACGAGCTCCGAGAGTGAGAATAAGAAAGGAAAACACTAATTGTAAAGTGCTTTTCTTAGTCTTTATATTTTGAAACCTTGAATAGGTAAAATAATGCATCTTGACATCACACACTTGGAATCATCAGTTTTATTTCTATTCTGTAAACAGTAAATGAATCTCGATAAAAATTTACAGCATGCTGGATACTACTCGCTGATTCTTAAAACTTTCCATAGTGCGTCTTGAATTTTTTTGAGTTCGCAAACAGTTTTAATCTGTATTTACCCAATGAAATAAGTATATTATAGGTATTAGGTAACTACACTTTAGCCATATCAAGCTATATCTACCGACATATGCGATAAATATTAATGTAAGTAAGCAATAAATCAATATGAAACTCATGTTCCAAATCAAACATACATGCCTTTTTTGATTTGAATAAAATTAATTTTATTATCTCGAATGAAGAAAGTAACAAACAAAACAAAATTTTAATTCAAGACTGTACATTTCAATGAGGAAAAACTAATGACTAAATGTACCACCAGTTTGCTTCAGAGGGTAATTATTTGGATACAAAATATTGAAAGAAAAGGCCATTAATACAAAATTCTTTTGAAATTAGGTAGCTAGTTTTACACATTTTCCATTGTCGCAGTTCTGTCAAGAAAAAAAACGAGATTAATGCATTTAGAAAACTATTACGCACTAATAAACATTACTAACTTTTAGCAGCACTTTATTATCAAAATTAATAAATAATAAACTGAAAACGTACCCCGCTAGTGGTTCCAGTTCCACAAGGACTGTAATCTTCAGGGCGACGATTTAAAGTGGCAATGTAAGTGGAGCCAGAGTTGTCGTCGGCAGGATAGCGACATACCAAATTGGAGCATAATTCATCAGCAGTTTTCGTTGGATCAACATATGCCTTTGGTTTTCCTAAAGCTTTCTGGCATTGGACTGTCATATCTAATAAATTATTATAAATGACCAATTTTTAGTTCTGCATAGCTCATCCAAGTATAAGTTTAACACAATCGTAAACTCTTTTTTATTAATGGTTTGTGGTATGTGTATGAAACACTTACTGGCTGGAATGACAATCACAGGTTGGTCGCACTTGTTTTCGATACATCTCTAAAGTGACATAAAAATTGTTTAGGTTCACAAAAAACATTATCATCTACAGGTGGAAAAAATACCGAGGCTTAATAGACATTAATACTTGATATTACTTACTCCCTTTGTTCCACATGGACAATGATCAATTGCAGGTTTTTTCTGATCCACCGTGGTTCCGTTGGAAAAACGACAAACAAGATTCTGACAAAGGCTTGAGGCTGTTTTTGATGAGTCGTAAGTGGCTTTGGTATCTTTTAGAGCTGTTTGACACTGGGCAGTCATATCTAAATTTTGAGAATATTGTCATTTCCTTCCTTCATTTTTTGACAATAAAAATTATAATGTGGTCATGTGTAATATGAATGCATAAATTATTGCTTACTGGGTTGAGTAACACAATCTCCATCGATGCAGCTCTGGAATTAAAGATTGTATGATATAGAACATTACAATTTGCTATTTTCTATGAATACTAGTTCAAGCAGTAAGAGTCCTTTACACTACAAAAACTATTTTTAATTAATTCCTACTGTGCAATTGCATTAGTGGTGGTATTTTAAAATATCTTACTCCTCCTTCTCCACAATAAGAGTAATCGGCAGGCATTGCATTTAATGAAGTGATATAAATTGAATTGGGATTAGCATCATCGGGGTATCTGCATGCAAGATTTTTACAAAGCTCAGAAGGGTCTTTTGTAGTATCAACATATGCCTTTGGTTTCTTGAGAGCCAATTGACATTGTGTTGTCATATTCATATAATCTCCTCCGTTCAATTTAGCTGCAGTCCATTGGGCAGTGCTTTGAGACGATTTTGTGCAACTTGCAGCAGGAGTGCTGTTTCAATCGCAATATTATTACAACTTGTGACTCTTTCATACTGGCAGAATGTGTAAAGTATGAAATAGTTTTTAAAGATAGTACATAAGACTTACTCTAAAAAGTTTTTCATTTGTGTTTTGCTGCATGAGGAGAAATAAAATTTGGATTTCTTGCCATATCCTTCATAACTCATGATATATCCATCAGACCAAGGACACGAGGATGTGTCATAAGCTGAATTTGTGTCGGTTTGACCATCGTGAGGGGATCCAAGATTATGAGCTAATTCGTGAGTGACTGTGTTAAGTCCTCCATAGTAGCCTCGGGCGTCGGCACTGACAGATGTGCTCAAGTCTTTAGAACGGGATTTGTCAACCCAACAAGCTGCTCGAAGATAAGCCAATCCTGCGACACCGTCTTCGTATGCTCCTTGACTATTTTTACTTTGTAAATGTACACCTGTGATCAATGACATCAGGTCGTGATTTGGAACCTTGGTGCCTTGGGTGAATGTCCAATTAGCAAAGCTGTCCAAAATTTTGTTAATATCGTAAGCATCCCCGGTGGTGGCAGTTTTACTGTTTTCAATGAACGGTTGTCCAGCTGCAGTCTAAAGTTCGAAATGTTAACAAAAATCATTACTTTTTGTAACAATGATGATTTAACATTATTTATGAAGGTATATTGTAAGAAAGAATACTATTGTAAAGATGATTGCATTAGAAACTTACAGAAATAGCTGTAAGACCTGTGACTGTCAATGAAACCTTCGGGTCGTCTACGTTTGCGTAACGGTTGTTTACAGCATGCATGAACAAACTCAGATAGTTTGTCATGGCTGTTGTGTTTCCTTTGAATGTATTATAGTTTGCAAGGTCAAATACGATTGCAACTTCAGGATTGGCTGTGGTAACAGCACGGAAAGATTTTGGGCTGGAACTCTGGCCATCCGGAGTTTGAGACAAATTTCTAGGAAGGTCAACTGAAAGTTTAAAGGAAGAAAGTAAGTCAGAAATTCTTAAAACTTGCTATAGTACACATTATACAGGTGTAACAAAGTATTCAGCAAAAATTAAATTGGGTGAAAACATTTTTAATTGGACTTGACTTACTGACATCGTTGTATCGGGATGCGCCTATCCAAAAAATGTAAAATCAATGTGTAAAAAATTTAAAACCTAAACTAGGTATATTATTTAAATTTTAGAAAAAAGTACAAAAATATTTTTGAAGTAATTTTACCAGGAAATATTTTTTCGGATGCTTTTGGTGGAATTGACGTATTCCTGTGCAGATCAACTATGGAAAATTAATATAAATAATTTAATGTTACTTAAGTATAAGTTGTTATACGTGTAAAAAACTTGTAATGTTGTTCTTGGCTGGGTACTACAGGGCACAGGGTACTTGGGTGATTGGGTGTACTGTGTAATATTATTGGTTACCGTAATCCGATGCTCTTTTTGAGGAATCGGCAATTTTTGTAGCAATATGGCGTCCATCTTCATGGGTAATAAGCATACCGTCTATAATCCCAGTCTGCAAATGCAAATTAATTTTTATTGGATGATTATTTATTGATTAAACTGTTTTATTTATTCAACCAATTGCATTTTCTGCGTCTTACCAGTTTCAAATTGTCTCCATCAGAATGAATTCGAACTGCCGCAAGAGCCTCATTATCTAAGTAAATATGTCTTTCGGCATTTTCGAGTTCCTTCTTTGTAGGAGTCTTGTCGATAAAAACATTGTTTCCCTTGTCGTCAGTTTCCAAAACTGTCAGCTTAAAATCAGGAGAGAAAATCGATCGTACTGTAATTTCAAAAATGAGTTTTATAAATGATTTCTGTTATAATCACATGTACTACAATCAATAATGTATAATATATTCTAGTCATTAAACCTAAAGGATTTACACCAATTTGAGTTCATATTCTCTAATAGAGGAAATTGTATAAAATTAATTATTAAATCAATTAGTATAACCTGGAGCTTGCAATTTAAGTGTGTGAGTTTTGTCAAAAGCCTTTACTTCAGCATGATAATTGCCAAAAAGGGATCGATCTTGTCGAATGATTTTTACGTGAGCATTTTCAGAATCCTCTGATGGTAAAGCTAATCCTACAGCTAAAATTGTCCAAAGGACAACAAAATGTGCAAACATGATGACCTGATTAGAATTATCAGTATATCATATTGCCTTAAATTCATTTTCAATTTATACAGAAATTGAGCTCAAGGAAAAAGTTCCTGAAAATTTATTTTCGTTATTTTAACATCTGTGCACTTATCATTAACTTATTTTTTATTGTGGTTTTTATTCTTATGGTACAAAATACAAGATCATGTTGAAAATATCCCATAAATCTTAGTTCACACGGGTTTTATTGTTGCAAACAAATTGACATAGTTAATGATGGGTAAATAATTCAAATTACTTACTATTAGTGCTATTTAATTTTGCCACAAGCATACAATTTATTAAGTGGTGGAGCCACTTCTTAGCCATGCATGAAAGACAGGAAAGCGGCTAATACATGGGAAAGAGCCTAGG
>JAQFYB010002173.1:0-26384 GCA_034694085.1 Pogonognathellus longicornis | reverse complement strand
AACTGGAAAATGAAACTCTTCGTATTGATTTTCCAGATTTAGTGCAAGATGCGTTAGACATCTCGTAGTCTCCTTCGCTGATTTTATATAAGACCAATTTATCATCAAAGCATTTCCGTATCAATGGGTTTATGACTACCGTAAATGCTCCAACTCAAGAGCCCCACTTATAGTCCGTTTTTCAAATTCATGTCTCCCAATTTATTACAGAAAGGAACCCCACTATGATTATAGACACCAATAATTCGCATAATGATAAATCTCACCAAAACATGCTTCTTTGATAATACTGCAAGTACAATAACTAATCCAAGTCTGAACTTTGCAGATGAATTCGTCAAATCAATCCCATGATGTTATGATGAATGTGTATATGTATTCTAGAGCAACTAAGAATTAGTAAAATGAGGTTTTTTGAGCGTTCCGTTGGGTGTGGTTTATTTCAAAATAAATAATAATACAAAATTATATATATATTTATACTATATTTTAGGTAAGAACTTGTATAAGGGCTTTTTTACACGCACGCAACATATTGATGCACATTATAGTACTTCTTTTGATAAACTGTAAGGGCCAGCTAGAAAACTAGCCCACGATTCTCATGCATTATCCTCACATTTTTCTTAGCATAGAGTTGTTTTTTCAAAGCTATGTGCTCTGTTCTGTCGTACCAATCCCATATAGCTTTATGTTCAAAACTAGCGTATTTTAATTATACCACGATGATAGTAATTATATCATACACCGGAGAACAAATTATGTTTACGAAATACAAATAATATGCAGACGATTGTAGATTTTTTTGAGGAAGCAATTATGAGAATCTGGTATTTTAATAAATGCACATTATGAAATGTATTTCATTCAAACTTCTTCCATCATATAAAATATACTCATTCAAGCGTTAAGAGTTCAAAAAATTGCTTGCTAGCAAATTATTCTGAGTACCTACTTATGCTGCTAATAACGTTAATCGAGATACATATTGAAATCTACAACATATCCTATCATATTATCCTTTTTAAAGAAATGGAGACCAACTCTGAGTCTAATGACAAGAAACTACGGAGTACGGATTCCAATGTCAGTAGTTAATATTTTTGATGCAAAACTGTATGCTAGTTAACACCATGCATGCAGTTCAAACAACGTCCTTCCTATAATATTAGTATGCTATTAGAGCTTAGTTTAGTATGTACACATGAATGCCAAGGTCTGCTGCAGTAAAGCCTCAAATAAAGAGTGTGTAACAAGTAAGTGAAAATTCATTCTGCATTTATATCGTTGTACAAACGAATATAAAAGTAACCTTTTTCATTTCATTGTATCTGTATGAATGGATACATTTTTAGATCTGTGAAAAGATAACAGAATGTAAGGTTGTTATCACACTTTTAGCTATTTGGTTATTAGCGAGTGAAGGATGAGGGTGGATTCAAAATACTTCTTTCATGGAACCAGACGGCGAATCCACCCATTTATATAACGTATTAAATATACTGCCGTGGTATACTGGATCGTTGTACTTGTATACTTCATATTTATTACATTCTTTGAAAATATGCCCTTTTGATGAATCGTATTGAACAGGCGTTTTATGTTCATATCATTTTAGTTCATTTCAAGCTCCCTCACAGTGTCCATTTCTTAACTGTTTCAATTGATCAATTGAAAAGTGTATTTAAAAGTGACATTTTTTCTTTGGTGGTATAGTGAAAAGTGCTACCCTAAGGTCAACAACATGACAGCTAATAGTAGTGCTGGCAATTATGCCACGAATAGATTTGGTTGGGACACAAATCATAATCAGTGGACAGCAGCAATGTTAAGTAGTTGTAACAACATTGGTTACTCAAATATCCCATGGATCTCTTACCAAGGGCAAATATCTCCCATACGTAAAGTGCCGCAGCAGCAGATATTGCCACAGCCATCAAGAGATAATGGACAAACCATGGTGGCTCCATTCTGCCCTTGTAACATTATGACCACTCAAGACTATTTGGAAGCTATCCGTGTAAACCAAGGAGCAAAGAATTACAGCATTTTGCTTCCAGGGCATTATTCTGCAAATACGCACACTACTTTGTATTCTTTACAACAAAAGCGAAATCGCAGTCGGAATCCCTTATTGCGGGCAAAAATAGAGCAGAAACAGCAATGTCCAATTCTTAATGCAGCTCAGGCTCCTACTTGTGTCAGTTGTGTTCATTTACCGAGTTGTCACGGATGTCAGCCCTTGTGCATATACGCTGGTGGTCAACCACAAATTGGCATTGGCACCATTCCAAATCAGTCAGGTTAGCCATAAATCCCATCGCCCTATCAAAAGTAAATTATTTTCTTGGCACACGATATGTTACTGTTCGCTAATGCAACATACGCGTGTCATTTCCTTTATGTGCCTGCTTCGGGAGAATTCGAGTGAGCAGTTTGGCATTTATTGATTTTGTGTCTGTTTTTTTAGATACAATTCGGAAGCTCAAGAGAGAAAATGCCTTGAAGAATCAATTGGATAACTCGATTCCTTTCAAGAAGCAAAAACTTGCTAAAAGAAGAACAAACTTGATCCACAAGAAAAAATTGAAAAGGCTGCAAAAAGAAAATCGTCTATATAGATTTAGATACGATCTTTGGAAGACTGTAAATCAAGAGAAAGAGGATTTGAAACGAAAGCGTAGAATTACTATGCGAAACCGGCGTATGAAACGCATTGGGTGTACTTCAAGGATGAGTTCTCCAGAGGAATGTCCATTGTGGAACTGCCCCAAAAAGTTGTTAAGGAAAGGCCGTTTCAATCGCCGTTATGTAGACTCTCCTGGATCCATAGCGTCCCTAAATATGAGACAACGCAGCAGGAGTCGTACTCCCATTGTACGTTTACGGGATACACCTTTACCTGGTGAAAATTAAATGTATTTTGTCACTTGTTCTTGTTATAAATTACACTTAACACTTTTTCGTCTCATCGTTCAAGCGTTGCTACACATCTAAGCAGACTAAAAGATTTAAGTAGGTTAGTTTATCGTTAATAAACCACTAGTGCAATTATGTAATTAATTATACAAATTAGGTGAACTATTAATGTAGATTCTAATTTTGTTACTAAAAGTATACTTTACTTTACTTTTTATAAATTGAAATAATTATCATTGATTAATACATACGAGGAATAAAACATTAGATAAACTGAAACACCTGATTTTACAGACACATAAATAGCAACAACTAATATCATTGCTGACACTACATCTAAACGCATCAAACTTCTGTTCTTTTTAGTAGAAACCATGCACTATAGGAATTTAAGTTTACTCATTTAACGGGGATTCGCTAGATATTAATTTGATTGTGAGCTTTAAGGCAAATCATCAAACGAAGTTAGTTCTTTCTCTCATTGTTTGATTATTGTTATAATATAGGTAATAGGTAGGCACTAAATTACTAACGATAAGTAAAATTGTCAACTCAGAGAATTCTCAATAAAGTTATATACTGAATCATCGAAACAAGTTTTTATAAACGTTAATCCAAGTAGCTTAGCTTTTACCTGTCCCAAATAGAAACACTCTGGTAAAGTACAATGACAGTTTATATTCGGATAGGTGGGTGGAATTACTATAAAAGTCATAAAGCATCTCAAATTGTGGAATTTATTTATTAATTCATGTCTATGGTTTATGGCATAATATTAAATCGTACCTATATTGATACAATTCAACAGGAAATGTTTTTACATTGTGTCTCATACAGTTTGTCCTCAAATACCAAATAGTTACCTTACCCCTATTGACTGGTGAGACTTATACATTATGCACCCCACAGATCCTAGTATGAAATACATACTTAATTTTAGTAGTAATTCTGACGAATAGAAAATACACAGCATATTGGCAGTAGTAGTTTGCATGTGTCAGTGTCTATGCGTAAAGTATTTCTATGCCTATCACATCGTCCCTATTTCAATCTACTCAAGTGAAGTGATATTTTGGTTTATGCTTCTGGGAATTATTTAGAAAGCAAAGAACACAATTATAACCCATGCCATTTTGCAGAAGCAGTCAATGCTTTTTAGTTGTAAAAGCAACAGTAAACACAAATGCTATTTATTTTACTACTACTACCTATTATACAATTCTCAAAGTAAATGTGATGACTACTGAATAAGTCACCACAAAATTATACAGAAGAAACAAAATATCGGGAGCTACACGAAAAGTAAGAAATGAAACATAGCAAAGTAGGTAGTTTAACATGTTGACAGTACCTTACCCGGAACCTGAGCATTTATCAACCCACTACACAGTAAAAATATATTCTCTACTAACAAATTTACCTAAAATGTTTAAAGTAATTCCTACGACCAAAAAAGTCAGCCAGAACTTTCAACTGTAAAGTTGACATAAAATATGTATTGGTCTAAAATCGATTTAAAGTGTAGGTAATGGGTATGTCATTTGGGGGGAATTTATTACATGATACTACTTATTTGATTACGTATAATATGCGGGTTAACAACATTGTAGTAAAATGGTAAACGCTTAAGTTTCTTCACCCATCATTTCTCCCTCAACATGAACAAATGAAGCATAAATTTCCACTTTATGCTTTTTGGAACTCCACATGATGCGTCACCACAAGGCAATTTACGTATACACAAGTACGAAACATGTCATACAGACAGTCTGCTTGCCGACTGACTGTGAATTCCATTATCTCACAGATCTCTCTCTAAGTAATTTTAAAGAATGTCATAAGAGAGAACTGTACTTACATATATTCGGAGAGCTCTCTGCACGTGCTGTACGTGTAAAGAACTCAACATTCTACAACAAAAAGCACTATCTGAAGTTAAAGATTTGCATACTGTGTTTGTATTTGTTATGTTGTTGGGATGATTGGTAGTCTTCGTCATTATGGTTATTCCGAGATAGATAATAATACAATAAGCTGCACGTACATACGTAGTACGTACACGAGTGTACATGAACCACTAACTCATATATTCAGTCGTCAGCACAGTACAGAATAAATAAAATGCCAAGGGAGAAAGCAAAAATAAAACTTGAGTCTTGCCTTTGTGTTTTAGTGAGTAGAAGCTATACACATAGTATGCGTATGTAGTATTGGTATTGGTTTGGTATAATAGTTGCCACTAATCTTAAATAGCTACTTATACATATTAGTGTGGAAGTTGCTATATGTCATGGGTTTATGTACACAAGGCAGTTAAAGAAGGTAAGCATGCAAAGCAAAAGCACAAGCAAAAAAAGGATTTGCAACGGAAAAAGTCAGTCTGATCGGAGGAAGGTGCTTGCACTCGAGAAGTATCGTGTGCCGAAGCTTTGTTACAGTTGTTGTACATTGAAACATGTAGACAGACATGAGAGTAGTATTAGCAGTGTGGTAAAAGAAGCAGTGTAGAATTTCAAATACACTGTAGTGAGCTTTGGTTGAGAGAAGAGTGCATATATTGTATCTACTACACAAGTTACAAGTACATGCATACACATTGTCTGGGTTGAATCTAGAGTAGAGTAAGTTCTGGCAGAGAAACAGTTCGTCTACACTCGTGCACTGTATACACACCGGGTTCAGTTTACTCCGAGTGTGGCTCTCGTCGAGTACGGAACGGACTCGACTGACTGATTTACACTCACAAAGAAAAAACAAACGAACCAGAGCAGCTTACGGGACCAGACAAAAACCCATAGAAGAGCAAACAAGTCTGTTTGCATCGTAAGACCATAATAAACCGAAAAAGCCTTTTCGTAATTTTCTGATACATACTTACATATTTGCATTTTTACTGGAATTGACTGTGACTCGACTAGTACGGACAAACAAACTTTTCCTGTTGTTCGCAACAGACCTTTGTTTAATACACACACAGATAATAATAACTAGCGTATACTTGACATGACTTACTTGTACTTGGATAAAACAAAGATAACCAGGAAACTTATTTCACAAATACTATTGCAAAAGTTCGCTAATTGTAGAAGTGTGTATACTTTTACTTTCAACAGGATCTTTCCGCTATTTCTACACAGTACTAAGTAAGTACCTATTCGTCTTTGTATGTAGGAATACAAATACTTACGTACGTGTGTACACATTTCTCGGACTAATCACACATAATACCACATACAATCGTTGACTGCATTAAAGAACTACTATAAAATCGCAAGCAACTCCACGGCTCTATATATACCTACAAAGCTACACAACTTTCCTGAAATCACGTGTAGTACTAAATACTAAATGGAGATGGATTTAGAACTGGACAGTCCTATACAGGGTACAGCTCAGATTTTGCAGGATCTGACCCCTCCGGCAAATGATGCTATTGTAGAAAGTATGGGTATTTACCCGGACCCAATTCCCGACCCGGCTTATATGAGTGTTTTCGATTTCGAAAAAAACTTTAAGTTTCATGAATGGAGACAATGGATGGACCCGAATTGGAAACTTGCAGTGCATCTCGCATTTGTTTACGTGATGGGAATTTTTTTGGGACAAATTTGGATGAAATCGAGACAGCCCTGGAGACTCAAAGGTTTGCTTACCATCTGGAACCTCCTTCTTGCAGCCTTCTCACTCGCCGGGTTTTTGCGCTCCTTGCCAGAAGTACTGCATCTGCTCGATCGACCCAATGGATTGTACCGCACTATGTGCTCCCGGTTAGCTCAATTCACTTTTCATTTACCTTCACTTCTACTTCATTTGCTTGTGTTTGTATTTGCTTTAAACTCCTTGTCTCACAATACCGCGGAGTGCACTCTGAAGGCAACAACACATATTATGCTTTTACTACATTTCGTAAATTATGAATTTATGTAAATCATGCACTACATTCCTCAAATACATTTTACCTTTTAAGTACCTATTAGTTTATAGCTTACGTATTTTATTTCCCCTTTATATCAATGCATCTACCTGTCTGTGCCTACTTAGTCTTAAGTGTTATTTTACATGCAATAAGTTACATTCACAATTGCATTGTAATTGCATGTAAAAGCACTCTGCAGTTAAACCCCAATGCTAACAATCAGTTAGTAAGCCAAATTAGTATTTTGCGTTGTTTTATACAGGGCCATTTTTTGTGTATAGCAGTTTTTAAACGAAACTTTGGTAAAACTATAATGAAATTGCTGAGTTAAGAAAGCTTTATTAATGGAAAAACTTTAATGTGGACATTTACAGTGAAGAATACAATGTGGCTTCCGGATATTGGAATTGGATCGGAACAATGTCAAAAGCACTGGAATTGGGGGACACTGCATTTATCGTGCTACGAAAACAACCACTGATTTTCCTTCATTGGTGTAAGTCTTACATGGATTAAAATTAAACCCCAGTCTAGACATTGCTAAAATAAACTCGTGTGTACATTACGTACGATGAATGTAGCTTGAAGCGTAACCTATTATTTAGTATTATTATGTGCTAAGCCCCGAACCACTTAAGACTGACCATAATATTCATGATTTAATTTTCCAGATCATCACATTACAGTTATGCTGTATGTTTGGTACACATTTTCGAGTCACGATCCTTGCCATCGGTGGTTCATTATTATGAATTATTTCGTCCACACAGTCATGTATTCTTATTATGCCTTGAGAGTAAGTCAACAACTTTCCACTATCTATATTTCTATCTGTAGTCATTGTCATAATATTATATTCTTACTATACCTAATCATAGTCTTAATATATTCTTACTTTAAGATACTACCCGTTTCATCAATATTCTCCTTTCGCATTATGTACCTACCTACTTACCTGCTTAGAAATGCTTGAGAGTTGTATGCTCATTCTTTTAAGTTTAAATTATTCTGAATCTGACCGAAAATAGCTCGAACTGAACAAAATGAAAGAAGGATTGAATTTCGTGATTGACTGTCTGCATGTAAAATACGTACATACATACCAAGTACCGTATGGCAAATGTCGAAATGTCAATAGCAGTACATGGATACATGTATACATGTAGTGTAATCGTATGATAAATATTCATAATATGGATATTCGTGCAGGACATATACTATCTAGTATATTTAAGAGCATAGCATATGGCGTATGTGAATGAAGCCAAATGCTAACAAAGCAATTGAGTGATTTGCATATACAAATATTGTGTTCATTCACGCATTCATGGTTACCTACTTGCTTTGCGTACGTAGTTTTTGAGTATTGTATGCAAACAAAACTCTTATGTTGTATTAATGTTATTTTAAGTGATATTAGTTAACCCATTCATTATTAGGCATTGCTAATATGTAAAAGTTGCATTTTTGCAGGCGATGGGTGTGAAGTTGCCTCGCGGTTTGTCAATGACAATAACCACGCTTCAACTACTCCAGATGGTCGTTGGCGTGGCATTGAATCTATACACATTGGTGCTAATAGGTAACATACTACATTACTGTCATCGAAAATCATATTGATTGCTTAACTACCTAGCTATCATTTAAGCTTATGTTTAAGCTTATTCATTATGTATTACAATACAAGGAGAAACTTTTAGTTACATTTACATTACATCCTGTATGTACCTATACAAATACAATTATTTACTTTTCTGATTTATTAATAACTTTCAGGACAAGGAGTGCCATGCGCTCGGAAAGTACACAACATTCAGCTAGCTTTGCTGATGTATTTCTCATACCTGGTACTCTTTGCTCACTTTTTCTACAGGACGTACGTCACCAAGAAACCGAAATCTGCCTAAACTCTCGACTACTAAAAAACAGTGATGACAACGGAAATATTATAACTGGTTGGTGATGCAGATAATTCTCTTATAGACTTCTTCATTGACATAGATGGAATGCCTTAACTATAGAGTTGTTGAATCTCAAGTCAAAGTAGAATCTATGATTTTAATATTAAGAGTACTTAAGTACTACTAATATAATAATTGTTTGGAAGGAAATGTGTTTCCTTTATGACAGTATTATGATAATATTAAAATTTATAGATACACTTAAGTAAAGACAAAGGTCACATAAATTGAAAGTAGGGCCTAATTTAAAGACAAAGAGAATGATTAAAGTTATACATAATCTAGTCAGAAAGATGTATGTATGTATTGTAAGTGCTAGATACTCATAGTTCATATGTGGACACGTACTCAATAATGTAATGTTATATACTAGAATCCACGCAAAAAAGTAATGTTTTAGTAATAACAATCAGTATTGATTGACTTTAATCGTGTAGCATTCCCTGTAATATGTATTCTACTATTTACTAGGATAGTTTTATAAAGTAATTCACATATCAGACTATCATTATATAATTAGCAGTAATACGGTGAAAATACCCGCAGTGATTTGTTTGTATAATATGATAAAATTTAGAACAGTAAATACTACTAGCTCACTTAGTGTGTACAAATACTAAACTTTACTTACACATACTACTTAGTTATAGATTTAGGTAGAAATAGCTCATCTGTAGAGTATGATTATAATAATGTTGCTTGTAGAGGTAGATTTCTCTTTTAAGGTGTATTATAACGTACTAATTTTAGTATGTAGTATACGTAAGGTACAGCTCTACTGACAATTCGGTGTAATCATTCTTCTATACATTTTCCGTTTTGTACTTTTAACAGAAATTGTTTCCCGTTTTGCTTTATGTCATCCCACCTTGTAATAAAAGAACCAGTCGCGAACTACTTATAAAATGACAAAGGATTTAATATTGAAATAAGAATATATGAATTTATATCCACATATTATAAACCATTGTAAAGCTGCTTTATTGTATTCAAAAAATGCTGTCACTATATACACTGTGAAAAGGAGCACATCAACACTCACGTAATGATTCTTGTGCTCTCTTATTTATAACAAGTAAGGAACTATTTTGTTTAGTGAAACATGTCTTTCGCAGGGAAACTAAACTCTTAGATTCGTACTAAATAAAATATGAAGAATTACGTCTAAAAAGAAACTTCTCATTTTGCACTTACCATTATTTCATATGCAGTTTATACACAAGCATTTCATTTACACAAACTCCAGTTTATATTACCTTTTAACATACAAACATATTATCGCATCCTTACTGTTTTTAATTAGAAGCAAAATCAATTTTTAATCATTTACTGTGAAATGCATAATTTTTTCCTACAATTTTAGAATTACTACTGCAAAATTTTATCCTAGAATTTTAGAATTACTACTGCAAAATTTTGTCCTAGAATTTAAGAATTTATACAGCAAAGTTTTATCCTAGAATTTTAGAATTACTTTAGAATTTATATTGCATTTTGTCCTATAATTTATACTGCATTTTTTCCTGGAATTTTAGAAATAATATTGCAAAATTTACTTTCACTGTGATTTATCATATTTGCAAAATACATTTCTCCAGTTTCTCCAGTGAAATGGATTAAATAATCAAGTGAAAGCAGAATGGGAAAAGTGAGACGTAGGAAAGCATTTGGATTTGTGTTATATCCACCCATGATGCAATCCTTGTGAGAGGGAATCTAAATCTCAAACTGACTACCACATGAATTTGTGGATTATACGGTGCTAGATCAAATTAGTTAAATTCGCATGTGTTAAAAAGAGTTTTGTCAAAAAACTGTGTCCGAATTAAATACATTTAATTATTAGTTAGTGGATAATAAACTTTAGGAGAGTGAAAATGTTGTTCAGGATATCAAATATTTCATATTTAAATTCTAAGCAAGTTAATAAGTTTAAATTGTTATTGAGTTGGAAAAGATCTTACGCGAATCCTGCACGTTTTGTAAATCCAGTGGTTCATCATGACCTTAGTAAAATTAGAAATATTGGAATTTCAGCCCATATCGACAGTGGTAAGACCACTGTTACGGAAAGAATCCTATATTATACTGGCAGAATATCAGAAATGCACGAGGTAAGAACATTATGTCACATACATTGTTTAAATATGCTAAGCTTTGTGTTTTATACTAACTGTATTATAAACAGCAACACAGACTTAGTTTATGAACAATAATGAGGTAAAATCTAAATTTTAAAACTTTGTTTAAAACAACAGGTTAAAGGCAAAGATAACGTAGGAGCTACAATGGACTCCATGGAATTGGAAAGACAGAGGGGAATTACAATTCAATCCGCGGCCACATTCACAGTTTGGAAAGACTTTAATATTAACATCATTGATACACCAGGTTTATTGCCATTTAAATTGATAATTGTCATTCCTTGATGGAATTATAATATATTTGAAGAATGGGTATGTCGGTATGTGATGTAATTATGGTGTAAATTTTTTAAGGGCACGTGGACTTTACTGTGGAGGTTGAGAGAGCTCTTAGAGTACTGGATGGAGCAATATTGGTATTATGTTCTGTGGGAGGTGTTCAAAGTCAGACTTTAACTGTCAATCGTCAAATGAAGAGGTACAACGTTCCATGCGTTGCTTTCATCAATAAACTGGACAGAATGTCAGCCAATCCGTTTAGAGTCATGGGTCAATTAAGATCGAAAGTGGGTCATAATACCGCATTGCTTCACTTACCTATCGGCTTGGAGTCAAACTTTGAGGGGATTGTTGACATTATTGAAAAGAAAGCTTTATATTTTGAAGGAAACTTTGGGTGAGAATTGTACTAATGTCTTTTTTAAGTGCTAAGTATATTAACTAATTTTAACCAAAACTTTTTTTTGATAGAGAAAAAATTCGAGAAGCTGAAGTCCCAAATGATATGACTGATCAAGTCGAACACTATTATCAAGAACTGATAGAACACGTTTCAAACGCTGATGAAACACTTGGAGAAATATTTTTAGAAGACAGGCGACCAACAACAGTGGAACTAAAAAGTAAACCAACATCTACATCTTAAAATTATTTTTATGTAGTACTGGTCTAACTCATTTAAATTGTATTTATTTTTACATGTCAGGTGCAATTCGTCGTGCTACACTGAAGCGAGCGTTTACCCCGATTTTGTTGGGTTCGGCACTGAAAAACAAAGGAGTTCAACCCCTATTAGATGCTGCCGTTGAATTCTTGCCTAATCCTTCTGAAGTTGACAATTTTGCTTATGCCGGGGGTCGTGAAAACGAGTAATTTCCCACTAATACGTTATCATATTGACATAAACGATAACGAATTAATGCATTATGTAAATCTTTTTCTTTGATAGAGAGACAACTCGGGAACGAATTTTGATGAGTCCTGAACGATCAGACAAACATCCATTTTGTGGTTTAGCCTTCAAATTGGAAGCTGGTCGTTTTGGACAATTAACCTATGTTAGAGTGTACCAAGGAATGTTAAGAAAAGGAGAAAGTTTATTTAATACCAGGACTCACAAAAAAGTAAAAATATTTCATAATTGTAACCTAATAAACCTAATAACCTATTTCATACATTTCATAATTGTAACAATAATCCTTAAATAATTTTTAACATAACAATGAAAACTCAAAATTAATTATTCCTTTCTTATTTTGTAGGTTAAGGTATCTCGTCTTGTTCGATTGCACGCAAATCAAATGGAGGACGTAACAGAAGTTTTTGCTGGTGATATTTGCGCACTCTTTGGAGTGGACTGCGCCAGTGGAGATTCATTTGTAAAACAAAAAGACTTGCAAATTTCCATGGAAAGTATTTTTATTCCCGATCCCGTGATTTCAATGATGATCAAGCCAAAAGATCCTAATGATTTAGACAATTTCGCAAAAGCTGTAGCGAGATTTACTAAAGAAGATCCAACCTACCATATTACATATGACTCTGACAATAAGGAAACGATAGCATCCGGAATGGGAGAACTTCATCTTGAAATATACTCACAGGTACTTATTAATTACAGTTTGTGATTGTGATGCTTCCAATTGTAAGGTTCCTTTGCCTATAACCCAATGATTGTTATTTACAGCGTATGGAACGGGAATACAATTGTCCTGTTGTAATGGGCAAGCCTAAAGTTTCCTTCCGTGAGTGTCTAGTTGCACCTTGCGAATTCGATTATTTGCATAAAAAGCAAAGCGGTGGATCTGGCCAGTTTGGACGTGTCATAGGAGTTGTAGAGGTATGCTACGATTTAATACAATTTTTCGATGAACAATTGTAATATTAGTTTTTCACATATTTTGAACTTTATATATTCTAGCCACTTCCAGCGGAGGACAACACTAAAATTAAGTTTACAGATTGCACTGTTGGAACGAATATACCCAAACCTTTAGTACCGGCCGTCGAGAAAGGCTACCGAGCGATGTGTGAAAAAGGTCTATTAACAGGACACAAAATTGCAGGCATTAATTTTATTCTGAAAGATGGAGCATCGCATATGGTTGATTCCAATGAAATATCGTTTATTTTGGCTGCACAAGGAGCTATGAAACAAGGTGAGAGGGTTAAGAGAATGTCGTATAGGTATATCTTTATGTGAAAAATTGCGTAGGTACTCTTTTGTAATATTGAAAATTAATTATTATTTTTTAACTTTTATTTAGTTTATGAAGACGGTACATGGCAAATTCTGGAACCTATTATGTCCGTTGAAGTTACTGCACCTGAGGAATTTCAGGGTACGGTTATGGGACATCTTAACAAAAGAAACGGCATTATCACTTCCACAGATGCCAATGAAGGCTGGTTTACTGTTTGTGCGGAGGTTCCCCTTAATTCTATGTTTGGTTATTCCACTGAATTGCGATCGTCAACACAAGGTAAAGGAGAATATGCTATGGAGTACTGTAGATATTCACCAGCAAGTCAAGAAGTGCAACAGCAACTTCAACAACAATTTCTTAATGTAGCAAGTGCACCTGAAGCTGTTAAAAAGCGTAAGAACTAATTATAAGTAGATTCTATCTGAACAAATTGTAGGTTAGTTCCATTTTTGCAGTTGTATTTATAGTAGTATAAAATGTTGAGTATGATAACTCTATTCTTCATAATTAATGAAAAATGACCTATAAAGTGCTATGAAGTTTTATATACTTACAAAAATAAAAATATGAGATTGCAAATCCAATTTGTAGCCTAACTAAACTATGTAATTTATTAAATGCATTGTTATAATTATTATTTGATACCTATTTGATTGAAGTTAAACAGATTAGACACTAAAACAAATTCGTGATTATGCAATTAGTGATGTAAATGTAGTTTTCTGGTATTTACAATAATATTTTATTTCAGAGGAATTCATTGTATAATTTTTCTTTGCTTACATAGCATGAAATAATGATCTCAAGGCTACTATTAGTTAGTATTAGGGATTGTTCAGGTAGCTATACAAAGGAACTCAGCGAAGACGAAGTCTACAATATTCTTTGCAAGATTAGTTAGTTAAATGTGTTAAATTGATATAAAGTTATTATCACAGTAATCACAGATGAAATAGTCAAGTTCGTTTTGTAAGCACTCGGGCTACATATGTATAAATATAGTAAAATAGTAAATGTAAATTAGAATAGTTAATCTCGGATAGTATCTTAGGTTTCTTAAAAGTAATTAGTTAACATTGGTTTAGTATACATATATGTGTTTTAATTGCTCTTTCATATGTCGAGGAAGTTTGTGGACATTTAGCCTTGTTCGGTCAGCACTCTCGCGATTCTTATCAGAAAATGTATGTAGAAACCAATTAGCAAGGCTGAATTGCGTCTCCTTATTCTGAGTTTCTTGACGCGGTTCAATCTTGTCATTCGATGATATCACTATCTTGGGGTCAGAGATTAAGGTTTTCTGACTATTTTTATCGCGTCTTCTTCTACCACTACTACTGGAGCCTTTACTTGACTCAGAGTCTGAAAATGAATTTCCCCTTGAAGAAGATCGACTTAGAACGATAGAAGACTGTCTTCCGTCTGAAATGTGTCCGTGTAATTTACAATCAACAGTGATTTTTAAAGTTTCACTTCCTGTAGAATCTTCACTGCATTCACACAAAGGTGATGTGTTTAGCGGAGGGGATCCAGTCCATTCTTGACTCCAATGAAGTAGCTGCTTAAGACGAATGGCCTGCTCTCGTGTAGATTGAGTTTGAGGATTCAAATTCTGTTTGTTGTCCATGCTAGTCTTTTCTTTAATTTCTTTGGTTGTTTCAGTAGGAACTTTTTTGTCTAAAATGGAAAAATCCTCCATTAAAGGTGGTTGACACACATAGTCAAGGGGAGTCCAAAGCAGATTGACTTTCCTCATGATTTCTCTTATTCTATATAGAACAAACAAGAATTTTTCATTAATAGAATTCATGTATGTAGTGTTTTTATGAAGAAACTCATTAGTTAGAGCTTAAATACTTTATAACATGAACTTTGGGTGTAAAATTGTAAAAATATACTTTTTTTTACATATTTATCTTAGATGAATATACATTAAAAGTATAATTACCAATGAGATTATTTTCCTTTCAATTTTTAAGCTTGTTTCAGATATGGCAAAATATTTTGCAAATAATTGTATCTTAATACAGATAATTATATGCAAACAAAGGGAAGGTTGTGGATTGACTGAACCTAGAATGTTCGGTTGAGATTCTCTAGTATGCAGTTTCAGTGCGATTTCTTATTACAATCGAAGGATTGTTTTCTAAGAAAGCTGTTTATGCGTAAAGGATGTTTGCGCGAAAGTTCTGAGTATTGAATGATGAGTTTCATGTGAAGACAACTCTTTATAAAGACTCAGCATTCGTCCGATTCATCCTTTGATATGATGTACGAGATTTATTACTGTGTGTACTGTGTACTATATAAAGTTGATGAGACGGCGAGCGTGAGATGATGAAACATCAAACCATTCTTTCGAGTTACAAGAGCAAGGACGTAGACCTTTATGACTTACGAGGGAGTAAAACTTGTTCTATACAAGAAGTAACAATGTTCCTGTCCTATCCACCTCTTTAGCTGATGATAAGCAAGCACATGCAATGCAAATGAAGGGGTATGGCAAAAAATGCATGTATTTATGCGGTAGTGGTCTGGTGGTTGTGCAATGCAACGAAGATGATCGTCAGTGTGGATGAGTTACGTAAGACAAAATTGTAAATGTGCCCCAGGTACATTTTAATTATACATCATCATGCACAAAGAAAACTTGCATTGTATACAATTTTGATATTTTTTAGCTTTTAATAGTTCTGCCTCACGTAAACAATATTTGCAGTCTTGTGTGTTTATCGTCTTCAATAAGATGCACTATAACAAATCTCATGTAAGTCTTGCTTTGTAAATACAGATTAATGCGTAGTAACTTGAAATAGAACTCTGTACTCAAAACCATTGATTTGTAAGTTCAATATAAAAAATGATATTGAAATGACTGTATGAACTCAAAGAAAAGCTTGCTACCGATAACCAATGCTATGTTTATACTTGTGTCTTACAACTTACAAACGTTAAAAAGTTCTAAAGAAAACAACACACAACCTAAAACAAAAATGATATACTGACAATGGTTACAGTATTGTGCGAATGTACACCTACTGCAAAAATGTATTACTATGAATTCGTGTCATGCTCTTGTGTGTCAAAGAATTGATGTATATTCAAAGGTTTCATGCATTTATGTCATGTACATTTTTATAGGGAATACTATGGACGCATTTAATATGCATGTGATTAATTTCTTATCAGTAAGTTATCAGTGCTATGACTGACTGCTTGATGCGCAGTAATATTCATTCATGCTATGTGCATGTGCGTTTGCACTCCTAAAACTAATTTCGGCAGCAGAATCTATTACTGTCGTTGGAAAAAAATGCTTCATACTGATTTTACTGCTTGAATGAACGACTGATCTTAATTTGATGCGCAATTCGGGGTAATTAGGTCAAATCACAGAATAAATTGTTGAAACTTATGTGGGAACTATCTGTATTTTGATATAGAAAGGTTATTTAATGCCAGCGTAAAGCGTGGCTCCAAAACGAAAATATTAAATCAATTACACATGTATCAACACAAGAGTTTTTCCGACTTTTACCATTTTTATGACTTATTTATATTTACATGTCGAAAATAACAACTCAGTTTTCAGTAGCCGTATTGGATGTGTCTTCTGTAATTGATAATTCCATATCAGAATTAGCAGATATATCCGTCGTAGTTTCAGATTCTTTAACATGTGTTAATTTAACTAATGATTTTAATAAATTTTTTGCTTCGTCTTTAACCTGTGTTGAAACAACAACATTATTACAAACAATATCTGTATTGTGAATTTTATAAAATTGATATTTTGTATATAGGATTACTTACTTCAGGGAATTCTAAACATTTAAACGCGTGTTTACTCGCAGTTTCGTTATCTTTTGTCATATAATAATTGGCAAGAAATATATGAGCTTTTCCTTGTTCATCCCTATCTGCAACATTTTGATCATCCATTTCTTGTAAATAATCTAAGAAAGCTTTGGCCGCTTTATCTGGATCGGAATTTTTCTGCATCCTGGACAAACAAACATTCGTCAGAATAAACACACGAGTTAATAAACAATGTGTTTATGTAAACATAAACTTGATGTTCATAATAAGTAAGTGCGATGTTTATAGATTATTTGTTGTAAAGATTTGTTATTATGTTTATACTTTGCTAATTTAAGTATGGCTAGTCCCTCTACATCGCCTAATGTCCTCGCTCGTTCGTAACATTTTTCAGCACATTGAGATCTTTCCAGTTTTTCATACGCCTCGCCAAGAGCAGTTAAAAGTCTACTATCGTTTGGACGTAGTCGATGAGCTTGTTTATAGTAATACAAACTATACGCTGGCATCTTCAAAATATCGTAAGTTTGACCCAGTCCATTCCATGCTCGGTAGTCGTGCCTGTTTACTTCTGTTGATTGAAACAAAATTAATTATACACAAAACACAATATTTGAGTCTAAATGTAAACAATCATGTTTACAGTATACCTTATGTTTAGCTGACTATATTAATAAAGTGTAAATGGACTAACCAACAGCTTCTCTGTAACATTGAATAGCAGCATTTGAATTTTTGAGTTCCATGAATTCGTGTCCCATTAATGTCCAGGCTGATAAATAGTACGGATTGATCCGTAGGGCTCTCTCGAAGTATTCAATCGCTTTATGGTGCTCTCGTTTCAAACTGTGAAGATTTCCTATGAATCATACAAATTGAAATCCCATTATTAAGTGTCTCAATTAAATAGACATGATCGAGATTTAAAATTATATTTTGGTAATTTAAAAGTAAACATACCAACTATACAGCATGTCTCAACACGATATTTGTCTATTTCTACTGCTTTATTAGCGAGAACTTGTAGGTAATATTTCTCTCCTTTGACATATAACATATTAGAATATAAATCCATGTCATCTAATCTGAAGGGATCTTCTTCAGACAAAGAATCGAATGTGTCAATGGCTTCATCAACTCCTAAACACAATAACATTAGTAAAGTTCAGTATAATCAGTAACGATACATAATCTAAATCATTCAGTTTGCTAAACCTAATTATTTGCTATCAATAATCTGTTTTGTACTTAATGAGAGACCTACTTTGAACATTGTGATAGGCGATGGCAATTTGCGATTTTATATATAAACTTTGGTGGAAGCCGGCTTTTTGAAGTGCAAAATAAGTTCTCAAAGCCTGAAAAATAAAACAGCAAAAATTAACGACCAACTAAACTAGTTTTTGCGTAAGCTGTCTTATTTGAGTGGTTGACATGTACCTTTTCATTTAAGTGTAGTTCCAAATATATATGACCAAGGAAAAACTGTTTCATCCAACAGGCTGGTAATGTCGGTTCTAGTTGGGCAAGCTGTAAAATACAATTTTACAATGAATACACATGTTTTATTTACATTTAATATTCCCGACACAAATACAAAAATATCTACAAACCTTTTTACGATCTGCAATTAGAAACGAAAGTTCGACCCAAACTCCCCATATGAAACAGTTTCCATGTAATGATCCTACAAGAGCATCGATGGAAGCATCCACTTCTCCTAGGCGCCGGCTTATCATTCCTATTAGGTACAAATCGTAGGGGTCATAATTTGACGGTTCCACCGAAATGTCATACGATGATTTGATTTCACGAAGTAATTCCACTAATTGTTCTAACTGCTTAGGATCCGATACAACTGAGTAAGTTCAAAAATCATTCAATTAACAAGTGAATTTAAAGCATATTTACTTTAATTGTGAATATTATGTGCATATGTTCGTACCGGTTAATTCGCTCATACTCTCAAGGCGTTTCTTCTCACAATCCAAAAATAATGCGTAAAATCGAAGGAATCTTAAAATTGGGCAGGCTCTAGTGTAAGATTCAGCAAAAAAGGCACACCTGTAAAACAGAAAAGTCGAAAAATTATTGTAAGCCAATGTCAGCTTGTATAATATTTGAATTTGAAGTGTATGGCTATAATTAGGACCTTTGATATTCCCCACTATCGAATAAAGATTTACAGAGTAAGTAAACATCGTATAACTCTCTTTCATCAAATGTTAATGCTGAGAACTCCATCGAATTACGAACATCCAATTTCATATAATTCAGTGCGAAATTCATTTCAGCTAACCTAAAAAATAAAAACAGAATCATTTATTTATGTAATCTCCAGACTCCAAGTAATCTCTTAGCTTTAGCTGTAAATCAGTTTCATTTATTACATATTTTAAGTTTGCATCAATTTTTTAAAAATCTGAACTTCGAATGTTTATGCATACCATTTCGACGATTTCGACAAACCACGACGATTACAGTTATGAAACTCCAATGATATCTGTTTCTTTATTAATTTTAGGTCAAAATTTAAATTAGGTGTCAATGTAGGCGCTGCTGGTGCCACCGATGTAGACTGTGCCATTTTTACTTCAAAAACACGAATCCACAAAATACTTCAATCTGTAAATAGTAAAAATACCTTTTATACAAACTTTATTATTAAATATACAGAAATACAGCTCTTGAATTGTCTAATTTTAGATTTACAAACATCCAAAACCAATGAATGAAAAATTCACTGATGAATTACCTTATAAAATTGGAATGGTCGCGTTGCTTTAATTATTATTATTTCTAATTCTCCAAAATTAAATTATTATCCAAATGATTTGCGAAACGGAGAGCTGTTTGCAAATTGCAAGTTTGATTGAAGCTGTGTATGTGAGGAATTGCGCTTCTGTATTTGTATTTGGCCGTAGCCGTAGCGGCAACTCGTCGCTGTGCTGCTTATGAAGTTCTCTTCTTTTACAACTATTTCTTCGGGGTTACTTTATACTTTAAATGCATTTACTTTACATACAACTTACACTAAATCTTTTTAAAAACTGTTATGTAAAATGTAAAGATAGACCTACCTAAAACGTCTTGTTTAGGTGGTTATGTGAGTTTTTTAAAGTAAATGCTAAAGAAAGGTAAATCAAGTTGAAGCTTACTATTTTGATATCATGTGAATATGCATCAATAACAATATTCTTGAAAAGATTAGTATCTTTAGACTTAGTCTGATATACATTTATTTTGCAACTGCAAACATTTTGCACACATCAAGGTATATGTATTACATTTTATTTTATTAACATGAAATTCAACATGCATGCATGTATTCACTTTGTATACCTACTACAAGTAGCTACATACTACATACCTACTTACAAATTACAATTAGCAGGGCAGGGTTCTATATCTAGAACCCTTTCTAGTATAGGTATTCATGTATAAATAGTGTAGCTAAAACTATTGCAATTTCGCATGTTAGCATTTATTTGATTGATGACTCAAAGTGGACAAACGCCTAATGTATCTTACTCACTTTAACATACTATTACAACATGAATTAATCTATGAGTTAATTAGTATGTATACTACTTACTTATGACATAATACTTGATTTCTACTTACCTAAATCAATTACACTGTTTAGCTTAAGATACAAATGTCTATATGCTAATCCTCCTAGGGAACACAATCTTCCCCACTGTCAACTGGTGAATTCAGATCTACTGCACCATTATCATTACTTATTTGGTTTTCTTCCATTTCATCAACTGACACTTGAGGCTCATTTAATCCTGGCATTTGCTCCACATTTTCGTCACCTTCCTCGTTGTCTTTGACAATTGTTTTATTTTCATCCTCCACAGATTCGGAGGACCGAGAATATAAAAGTTGCAGTTCTTTTTGCAAAGCTTCAGCATTTGTTTCGGACGTTGGATCCGATTTCCCCGATTTTGAAGAAGGAGATCCGGATTTAATTGCGTTCATTTTTCCAAGCGTTGGGGTAGCTCGTCCACTTCTATGTGGAGTTGATGCCGCAGAAGATGCTCCAGATTTCCTAGCATTCATTATTTTACAAGCTACACGCTTCATACCTTTAAGATGTAGATATTCCACAACACTTGTTTTAGCATTTGGAAATATTGTAACGAAACGTTCCAGTGTCGACAAGGCATACTAAAGAAAATGATATACAAAACAATTATTTACTTTAGGGTTCAATAAAGCGTAAACTACGATTTAATATTCCGAAATTCCATGTATGTAATTATCAGAATTGTATACAATAATTAAAAACTCTATGCAGAGGACTTTCACCCGGGAAGTTTTGGGGTTACTGGGGTGAGTCTATTGCTTGTGTTCAATATAAAATCTAAAGGGGCATGTTTACTGGCTTTGAAGAATGTTTACCTCAAGTTTTCCTTTGGTAGCTAAGTATTTCAAGTCCAATTCTATGAAATTTCGTTCATGTTCACCCTGAGGACCAAGTTCTTTAAGGATTTTATTTGACATTATATTAGCCCTTTTGATTTTTGTATTTTGATTTTCAACATCGGTAAGTATACTGCGTAATTCATAATTTTTTTCCCAGCAGGTTTGGTTCAGTGCATACATTTCTTTAGATATATCTTTAATGCTTTCTTTTATCGAGTCAATATCCACCATGAGTTTTGCTTGCATTTTTCCACATTTAGTCTTGCTCATCAATGCTATTGCAGAGTCTTGTTCTAATTGTTTAATAGCGGCATATTCTTCGGCTGCATATCAATTGAAATATATGGCATCAACAAAAACAACTAAATAATACAAGTATATGTAGAAGTATTCACAGTTAACATATAGGAAACTTACAGCTTTCCATAATTGGAGTCAAACTGTCTTTAAAAGAATGGTTAGAATTGAATATCAAGGTGAGAGTATTCTGAAGAGCTATGATTTCTTGTTCAGCTTCTTTGACACGAGCATCCCACATATCTCCCTCTCTATACATAAAAATAATATTGAACATAGCCTGCATTTAAATGTCGAGAATATCTATGCAGAATTCGTTATATACCATTAGTGTGAATTTCTGTACTAAAAAGTATCATAATAATATACCGTCGCAAAGCTTCCATTTCTTCAGCCCTTTTGCAGATGTAATATGCTTCTGAATGAACCTCTTTGTCATTTGGATCTTTGTCTGTGTCCATCGTGTACATGACAATATCATATCTTTAAAACAAAATGAAACAAATGGTACATCTAAAATTGAAATAAATATTAAAGAGAAAAGTTCTGTACTAAAATGGATTTAGATTTTAGCGTATTATATTACTTTTTCCTCAGTTTGTCTAGGACACTGTACACCTCTTGAATTTCTGTTTTCAATTTCGATCTTTCATCCTGTAGCAACCTCTTATTTCCAATTAGCATGGAGACATGAACCTCGATCTCTACTCTTTTTTCTTTTTCTATCTGTACAAGATATTAATATCCATGCATTAATAATTAAACTCATTTCAATCACCTATTGGAATTGTTATGTCAAAAATGTCAAATGTACAAGCAATAAAGTGTATATCTGTTGTTTGGTAATTGTGACAAACATATCGACTATCGATCAATTCCATGATATGAGAGAATTGTATAGAAGAAATGTTGTAATAACCATCCATTTTTGTAACCAATACTCCGATACACTATGAAAAATCATTGAAAATAGCTTTACAATCGTAGTACTAATTCTTAAATATACCGTTCTCATCATGATTCGATCGTGTTCCATATCAAAAATCGAGCTACACCGAGCTTGATGAGCATCTTTTATTCGTTTCAGCTGAACTTGAATGAGACGGTAATCAACGGTTGCGTCTCTAAGATTTTTTCTTGCTGCCTTTGTGTCTACTACGCATCTATCAAAATTCAATTTTGTCCATGAAATGCTTATTATTAAATGTTTGCATATAGTAAAAGTATTGGACAATAAAAAATTACTTGTCACACTCCATTCGGATGATTAAAATACTTCCTTTTAACTTCTTTTGATCTTGTACAGAAGCCCGGACTTGATACATAACCCTTTTCCCAGTTTCAAGAACATGTTTAAATTGCTGAGTTAAGAAAGTTTTATTATCTTCATAACCCTTCAATTCAACTCTCAGTTTGTCAATCTGCTCTTGTTTTTCTTCGATTTCTTCTATATTTGTGGTGGCCAATGGGTCTTCTAATCGCATGCATCTAGTAGCAAGTTGAAAAGCTTCCAAATCTACTTGATATATTTGTAGTCTCCTTCTGTGTAGTACATCTTCTTTATTCGCCATTTCTTCTTTCAACTGTCCCATGCGAGTTTTTATTTGCTTGATAGAGAAATCCAGCAGGCTTATTTCATTTTTCAGGTCCTTCCTTTGACAACTCCTTTGCCAATGGCTATATCTTTGCCTTTCCAATTTGACGACTAAATTCTCCATCTTGTCAGTTTCTTGGTTCAGAAGTGAGTCGATTTCTTTCATTTGCTCTTCAGAAGTCAGGCTTGCTCCAATGACAACTTGGTGGTGTTCTTTCAGGATATCAAGCTCAGCTTTACTTTTGTCAATTTTCCTTTCCGAATTCCGATATTCTTTATCCAGCGACTTTATTGTAGATTCAGCGACACTTTTTTGATGCGTCAGATACTTCACATGTCCGCTGATTCGGTACATTGTCTCTTTTATGTCATGGACACTGGTTTTGGCATTACTAAAGTTTTCTTTGAGAAAGCTTATTCTTTTGTCTAGCAATTCTCGTTGTCGATTCACTTCTTTGGTCCCTTGCTTTTCAGATTCTAACATTTCCTTCCTATGATGAACTATACCTTCAACTTCTCGAACAGCTACCCTTACATCAGCGTAAGACTGTAAAGAAAATGTAAATGAAAAAAAGTATTTTTACAGCATTTGCAAAACTTTTTAAAATGATAAAGAATTTTTTTGTGATTTAAGAAAGGCATGATTTGACAATTATTGTTGTGTCAACCTTAGCAATTTCGCTCATTTCATGATCGCGAGATTTCATGGAAGTTAATGTCGACTTCCATAATTCCATGGCTTCATTTCGTTCTTGGTTCACGCGTCTTAATAAATGAGTGTTTTGATCTAATTGTGTTTGCAGGGCCATTGTAGTACGATAAGTTGTTTCTAATTCCTTACTAGCTTCACTATTCACATTCGAAAGTTTATCGTATTTTTTCTTGCATTCCTACATAGGCACAATAGGCACATACAAATTAAAACTACCATGTAATTTTATTAACCTATGTTTTATGTATTGCACATTTTATATGCAAAGAATATAGTATTAAATAACAAAAGTTTAAAAATGTTCCATACTTCAATTGATTTTTTATCCATATCAGCAAATTGCTCGATGAAAGCAATGTAATTCTCTTTTTCTTCGATGGATTCTCTATACCGTTCCAAAGCATTTTTATCAAATTCGACTATTCCAACTAAATCGTCAATAACACGTTGGCGTTTGCCAAGTTCATTCTGTAACACCAATTAAGTTTCAGATAACTTTACTAATTCTATGATTACATAATACACTGAGCGAGTACACAAATGATTTTATTAAAATTATACCGTACATTGACCACTGTATTTCTATTCGAGACTTCCACAACGCTTTGACACAGCTTTTTGCGATCTTCCTTAGCTTTATTCAATGTTCTTGAAGAAATTGCTCTTAGATTTCTTTCTATTTCAACTGCTTTTCTTTTTACTTCAAGTACTCTCTAAAAAAATTCAAACCAATACACTCCATATAAACATACAAACATTTCCTGGGGCTTCAATTATTATGGCAATGGTTGTATTTGTTATATAAATTGTTACCTTTCCACATTCCATTTCCTCATTGACTCTTTTCATTTGGTTAGTAAGTGTGTCCACATGTTGGCTATGATCCTCCAACTCTGCACTAAGTTTTAAATTCAATCTTTGTTTTTCCTCCAACTAAAACATTGGATTTGTCATAAAATTACAATGCAATTGCAAATGCATTGAACAACTAAAGTTGAAATATCTTTAATCTTGTGACTCTACAAGTAATAATTAAGTAAAGACTTTCTAAGGGACAAAATCTATAAAATACTTACCTCTTTCTCCAACTTGACATTTAATGCATTTGATATTGGTAGTTTAAAGCCTGACCCCCAGCCCAACGCGCTGAACATCTCTGATAAACTATTATGGACCATTTTCTTTCGATTTTTTGCGCAACTTTCTTAAATAACGACACGGTGAAGGTATATAAGTAATATAATTATCGAAATTATGCAATATTGACACACAGCCGACTATAATGCAGACATCAGTTACAGATTAGATTCTATTCTTTTTTGCTTAAGCAAAGATGAAAACACTCCGACAAGGGCAATATTTTATAATGGGATCCTTATGTAAAGAGTCATATCACAAACTTGAGAATGAGTTGTTTTGACTCAATGGATTGATTAAACTTTTATAATGAGTCATCATGAGATTCGGTTGCTAACGGATAGTTTGATCAATATGAATTTCATGAAACAAAATCAATATTTTTGTCTTTGCTTGCTAGTGATTCCAAATAATGCCTCCAAAGCTATTGATTAATAATGGTCTACATTATATGCAATTAGTTCGATGCTTTGAAAGACATTACAATTATATTTTTAAGATGTTCACATAACTAATAACTTTTTAATTTTTATGGTTTATATCAGAATGTACATGCTCAGAATACATATTCAATTATTTTGCATACCTGCAGATCGTAAGCCATAACAGATAATAATATTAATGGAGTTATGTTGTATGAGTTGTAATAAAATTAAAACATTTCAAGCTATTAGATTTTTGGAAACATACTAGTATTTATATAACATAATTTGTCTTGAACCTTTGTGTTTCATAATTAAGAATAGTAGTAAAATAGAGCAGTTATAGTATACAGTGCTGGATTTACTGATCCCCTATTAAATTATCTTCACAAGATGTAAATACTAATCTATATAATATAGTACAGCGTGTGTGGAAACCCCTTCCACTTCTCTCCTTTACTTAATGTTAGAGCTGGGAACGTGCCTTTCTTTATAGCTTTTCTTTTCACTTCGTGTGTGTGTGTGAATGTGCGTACATCCACC
>JAQFYB010002172.1:0-26389 GCA_034694085.1 Pogonognathellus longicornis | reverse complement strand
AAGCATAATAAACTCATTTGGATAGTGATTTTCGCTTTTAATCAAACTCGTGAGGTCTCCGTAGCTTTGCTTGATATTTTTACTTCTTTCAAAAGTAATAATGTGGGAAATTATACCAAGCCGAGTTAAAATATTGAGTATGCTAATATAAGGAAACAGTATTATAAGTCTGCATGATAGGGGAAAGTTAAATTAAAACTTTGGTGCTTCCACTTTCTCCAACTGGAAATAACTGTATTCCTTTCCTTTAGAGTGAAAGCAAGTGAAAGCATGAATTAATTATTTCAACTTTCCCCAAATTACACAAAGCCAACTAACGAAAGTGTTTTGAATTATTTTAGCAGAGTCCGACAATAAGCATTGCAGAAAGTCAACCAAGTCCACGAGGGATTCGCGTACCCTCAAGTCCGTCTTCTCCTCCATTACCTCTAAACAATTTAAACTCACCATGCACTTCCAATGGCATGCGTCTTTCCTTCGCTCAATCTCATCACTACGTCAACCTCAACAACTTAGAAAATTATCCATGGTACGCTGGAGAAATGGACAGAGACTGTGCCACTGCAGTTCTTGATATTCAACCCAACGGTACATTTCTTGTCAGAGTTCGACCAGTAACCGGAAATTCAGCAGCTTTGGATGCAGCGTATGCTCTTTCGCTAAAGTAAATGAAACGTCTCATTCAAATTTACTTTTTCTTCAATTCAATCGAACCATCCTTAAAGGTTAAATAACGAAAGTTGTTTGTACTTCAGGTGGGGTGAACAAATAAAACATATGAAAATTCTAGTGACGAGCGAGAAACTGTTTTACCTGTCGGAATCACGATATTTCAAGTCGGTGGTGGAACTCGTTCATTGGTACCAGCAAAATTCGTTAGCCGAAAGCTTTAGCGGGTAAACTTTTCTATCTTAACCGTAATATAAGGCTGTAATGCAAGGCGTTTTTATTCTTTCCAGTTCCAGCTTGATGGTGAACTTAACGTAATATGTGATATCATTTGTTACTTAGATTGGATGCGTGTCTTGAACGGGCTTTTGAAAAGATAAGCTACGGCCAAGGAGTAGTTCATTTCGATTACAACCCTTCTGAGTCAGCCCATCAAGCATTACCTCTCGCTAGAGTACCTGTCACTCCGTCTTAATCACAATTCACCATTAATTATCTCAACACAACCACAACTAAATATTTATATTCAAATCTATGTGTAAATAATACATTACAACTTACCTTGCCTACTATACCTACTTGTATGTTAATTTTATGTACGTATTATAAATTATAACACATATACCCTTCACCCTTGTAGTTTACAACTTTAAAAACTAGTTCCAGCACTTTGTTAGAAATGTGACAGACAACATTAGCCTTTTTTTTAGATTGTCACGGTTGGTTACATAGTACATACTATTATTATATTATAGCGATCAGCTACTACATAGTTGCTGGGCTCAAAGAAAAACAGGAGTTGGTTTTCTAATTGCTTCCTTTTACAAAACTTGTCGCCTTTGTCACCTAAACAATACACCCGTCACAGTTATCAGCAATATCCCAGCTCATAAAGGAGCAGCTCTATTTAACTAGTAGGTTTTCCGCCTGGCTAGAGATCTTTCTGTATTTGGTAATTAGAAGCAAGATAAGTGTTATTCCTATCCCTCCTACACTTATTGTTGAATATTTGAATTGTTTGACTTATTTTTATACTTGCGAGTTGTGAATGATACCACAATTGTAATCTAGCGTTATAAAATATTATAATCAATGTTATGATCAATTATTACTCTTTAACTCTTAATCTTTAAGTCAAAAGTTTTATCTCATTTCATTATCATTGTGTTTTGTGTATAGTATATAATATGTAGTTTAGTTTTGATTCATGTAAATGAAACCAACTAATGAAGGTAATGACGACCTGTTCTACAATGTGAGAAAGTAATTAAGTAACTACAATAGTTCCATGAAAACAGGGTTTTATTTCGTGAAGTGAGAATGATATTACACGGTCCTTCGAAATTATTGTACCCCCCACTCCATAGTCAATGCTTGACAAGCCCATAAAATTTCATTCAAATCGAAAAGGGTCAATTTTCGAACTTTTTCCTGATTTACAAAAAGATAAGCTGAATTTTCAAAAATTCCCAAAATTGATTCTCGCCGATTTGAATATTTTGTAGATTCGTCAAACATTAAATGCTGAACAAGGCTGTTGAGTTAGTTATCCCAGAAAAAAATTATTGTGGCCTTAAAAAATTCAAAACCGTCATACATTTCAAGACGTGTTTTTCAAGTGGTCATAAAAGCAGCTAATATGCATATATGCAAAAACCATCGAGGTATTGGTTCAACGTAGAAGTAGAATTGAATGCTCTTTCGAATGGTGTATGACAAATATGTACCCCGTAAGTGGGATTGGCTGTGAAGGAGGGGTACAATCATTTCGAAGGACCGTGTACATGCATAGATAAAAAAAGCAAAGGACAAATTAAATTGTAAAACTTACAATTAGTGCGTATAGGTAATAAAATAAGTATACATTATACATAGTTTTTCTTAGCATACGGTCCAAACTGTTTTAGTATATCTCATAATAAGAATATTTTTGTCTTAACAATTTTTTTAAAGTGTGGAAACCAAATTGTACTGATTGGTTTGTTAAAAGCTAATCGAGAATATTATTATTATTATATTACCTTCAAGTTGTTTTACTTTTACACATGAGTATATAGTATGCCCGAATTGTTTATTGACGATTCAGAATCCAAGTAGTTTCATAGTAATTTATTAAACTTCTATAACGTAGCGAACAAATCGAAATGTTATATACACTCTCTATTACCATTATGACTATGACTCAAGTATGATAATGATAGTACATAGTATTGAGTAAAATAAAATCAAACCTTACAATTACAATGTTAATGGTTAAGTAGTAAAAGTAGGTCTACCTAATGTAAATTGTACTTTTAAAATGTATATTTGAAACAATTTCTTAAAATTCGACTTTAACTCTTGGTGTATCGACATAATGCGACCGTGCCAAATAAATCAAGAATGGGAAATCAGGTCATGCCTTTTGAAGAGGATTTTGTGGGTAACACATCACAGGTGATAAAAATGACCGTTCGAAGCAAAATCAATAAAAAGCTCACAAATAATTTTTTTGTAGGAGCTTTGGGAAGTAAGTTTACGTATATGACGAAGGGCTGTTATTTCTTAACTATTAAAATGTTCTTAGCTGAAGCTGAAAAATTCAACGTCTCAATAAATGTGATTCAACGTAATTAATTTTTAATTACGATACATGCTTATTATTTATTTATAATTTACATTAGGTAATAATAATATGGTTTTTTAGACAGAAAAAACAAGATCATTTCAACGACTATGCAAACAGAATTTTAAGTCCTATCATGTAGAACCTAATTTTTATTTTAAAGTGATGAAACATGTGGTGGAATAAAGGTTACCTTATCTGAAGGACCACAGTAAGCACAATAGTCACAAAATAACTAGGACAAATTAATTTCATGTAAAACTATTAAAGTTCTTCATTACTAGTCATTTCTTCATTTTCATCATCTTCACTCTTTTCACCTCTTTCCTTTTTTTGTTTATCGTTAAACAGTCTTCGTTGTGTCAACAGATACTTGACGGCCCCTTCCACTTTTCGACAACCACTCTGAGAATATAACATAAGGTCCGGAGGCCAATATGTTAAACTATCAGCCACTTCCCTGTGTAAATCAGTAATAAAACGTGTGTTCATATAACATCTTTAGATTAATTTGCAAATAAAATGGGTTTATATTTTATAGTGAGCTTTCAGAAACTACGAAGACCGGGTATAGTATTTAAAAAAAAATTATCTTCGTAGTTTTTGATCGCTCCCATATATATTTAAAAACAGTTTTACTTTGCACTCTGAGTATCGATTTCGTTCTTATGCCGTTTTCCTTCTAGAACCGCGCATTGCATGACATGTGAACGCTCTAATGGTAGGAACGGAATAAAATAGTCAACCAACATTTTGTCAATTAATCCACTATGATACAGTCCATTTTCTGCAAAGGTATAAGTTGTTTGTTACAGTTTATTCATAAACAGGGATAAATTAAGTGAATTAACTCCAATTTCGAGGCAAAGATATAACACGGCCTAACACGGGACTCCATTTGTAGGAATGGGGATGGTGGAATAAATCCCCGGAACGTCCTAATCCCATCCGTGAGCCCTAATTTTTAATGTAATTTATTTTTATAACATTTATAAGTCTTAAAACCCATTTTGAAAAAAGGCGTCCCCATCCCCACCACAAGGGCGCCCTCATCCTCACCACCCCGGTGCCTCATCCCCCAATTTAAAAAAGCTACAAGCTACACATGGGCGACCTTTCCGAATGCACCCCCCCCCCAACCACTGAAAAATTGCATTTTGGGCGCCCCATACCCGGAGGGCGCCTTTACAAAAATTGGAGTCCCGATATAACATTTGTACCTTCCGAGGCTCCTAGATAATAATATGATATGATTCTGTAATTGCCATTGGTACCTTCTTTATTGAAAGCTTCAGTTGCCAATTTACTTTCGTAGTCTCTAAACGTTAAACTTTCTCTCAAACGTCCCTCTTTCCAGGCACCCAAGGTGACAGTTGTAATACCACTAGCTCCAGTGTTTCCAATAAATATAAAAATAGATTTTTTATGGTTGCTTCCAGTGAATTGCTGAGGATGAGATATAAATGGAATGACGGCGTCAAATAGTTTTGGAGGGGTCTTGTCGACTTCGTCAAAGACAAACATAGCATGTTCGCAAAGTTTGACAGTTGCCGTAATTTCTTTTTGGACCCTTTTCTAAAAATACATACAATTATTATTAACTTGTCTTTTTTGTATATTGATTATTATTATAATGATTTGAATCATTTTTTTTTTGGAATTTTATTTAATTAGTGTAGGAACTTTTTTTATTTGTTAGTTGCCTTATACTCTGCTACTTTAGTTTCATCACTGAAATCTAAAGACGCCATGTACATTTTCACATATTTACTGTTGACACCCTTCTTGTACAAAGCGCTCGAGATTAGTTCTACCAGGTAAGTCTTTCCAGAACCTGCCCATCCATGAAAACTAAGCACAAGCGCTTTTCCTGGATTGGGATCTCTCAGGTGAGCATCTAAAGACGTTAACGCTGTTTCTAATGCCAAGTGTTGCCCAAAAAATTCTGCGTGCAGCCGTTGACGTAAAGCTGAATTAATGAATTTATAATTTAGACAGCTTAAAAAATGACATACTTGGAATTGGAATAATAAAATATTTAACTAATTATAATTACCTGGTATACCACTCGTTAACTTTACAAACGGAGACACGCAACATTCCCTTCCAACAAGCGAACAAGCTGAAGAAAGAGCCCAATTGGACCAACTTTCTTTTTTACAATTTGCAATCATAGGTCCATTAAACGCTGTAAATAAACACATGCAGGCAACTACCTTGTCGATTTTCGTCATTTTATCTTACGACTAAAGGCGGAGAAGTGACAACCAGAATGCAATATGTAATAATAATAATATACGCTCCCGATGTCATCAACAAATTCTGACTCTTTCTTCATGCCAATTCCATTAATTAAAGGCAACAAAAAACGATCATGAGATAATTTCTGTAAGACAAATTTTTATATTAAATAGGTTCTACAATCTACACTGAACTTATAATTGTTTCTTCCGCAGACAAACAACAATGGACAATGGACAAAGAGATGCTTTTTTCAACTTGACTTTAGACATGAGAGAAGAAAGAAACAATTCAAACAATTCACCTTATGCATTCGATTAGTAAAATTCATCACTAACTTTTAAAAGTATTGGCGCCTCAAGAACAGCATCTGATCTGAGGAGTATAGCCGAGTAGCTGACAAACTTGAAACATTTCCGGTTATTTGATTGAAACCGAGCCGACACCCACGACCAAAACCGACATGACAGCCGAAAATTATGTTCTGAAATCAAGTTATTTCAGACTTGCCAGTTTGTCATTTAATATCAGGGCCGTATCCAGGACTGGGTTTCGAAGAGGGGCACCAAGGCTAAAATGTTATTTTAAATGATAATTTTTTCGGGGTGAAAAAAATGAGTTAATTAAGCCAAAATCAACCTAAAAAGTTAAAAATCGCGTGGAGCGCGAAAATTTTCGCAATTTAGGATACATTGATGGTAAAATCAACCTCTTTTTGGGATTTCAGAAGGTGGACAGCCCTAGTGCCTTGCCGCTAGATACAGCCTTGTTCAATAATCAGTACTAAAGGTTCACTCCGTGGCCCCTTAATAATTTCCCCTCAGTGAATCAGTGTACCGGGAATCAAATCGCGTTGTTAAGTCAGTGGCTTTAGAAACTTTAATTTGTCCCCACTACATTAAAGGAATCCGTTGTCAATTTCACCACCTTACCCGTTGCCACCTTCACTATCCTCATCCGTTACCACATTCGCTACGCCATCAATCCTGACCTGACCCATTACCCCATTCATTATCCTCACCCGTTCTCATAAAATATTCTCTTCACTTCCTCACCGGGATTCGGGTCTCTTTGCTTTGGTGGTTCGAGTTCCGTGCATTCGGATATCGGGTCTCATCGAGGAGACTGTAACTTACCTTTACCGCGAAATAATATTTTATAACCGCTAAATATAAGCATAGTTTTTAGGTTTTAATTTTGTTGTTCTCTCTCATTCTCACATCAACAATCAGTACCGTCAAAAGTGCAGTGCTCTATGAACTGTGACTGTGACTGAGAACTGTTATTCTAAATCTGATAATTATGATGGATTGATAAAGATAAGGTGTCGATATCAAAATTCAATTCTGACTGACATAATTTACTAACAAAATTACTTAATTGTTAATCAGTAATTTAATTTTTTGCCGAACATCATTTGTGCAGTTTGACGTTTTAAAGTAAAGTCAAAGGTGTGGTATAGTATAAAGTTCCTACATCCTAGATATATCGCATTACCTACTAATACAGCTATGCTATTGTTATCTTTATAATTATATATATATATATATATCTAATTTATACTTTATTATGCCTGGTTGTTTCAGAGTACTACCCTTGAAAAGCTGGTAAAAATGCCAGAAGATTTATTGATAAATGGTGCGAACGGGGAGCATCGTGAAGTAGAAGAAAATGTAGAAAATGAAACCCAAGAGGCAGAGCAAAAACTTCGTAAACGTAACATTGCTTCAACGACGAAAATTAATGGTGAAAATTCTTCTATTGAGTCTGAAGAGCAGAAAGAGTTACCAGCTTCATCGTCTACGCCTATTAAATGTTCCTCCATACATCCGGAAGAGTCAGTTCAGAACGAAAAGCATGAGAGAGAGAAAACAGTACCACCCAGCCCCCGTCAACGAGGAAAAACATTTGAAGACTATAAAAAGGATGATGATTTGAAATCGAAGACAGAGAAACAAATTCCCAAGAAGTGCGAAACAACAGAGAAAGCTTGCGCTAGTAAGATTCCCAAGTGGATTCCAGGGCTGGCGAAAGAATACCTGAAAGCGATTGTAATTGCATCTTTTCTTGTTTGTTTGGCATTTTGTTTAGTGGTGTTTCTTCCTCCAATTTTGAAAATGATTCTTCCTGAACATGTTACGGTGATATTTTCTGAACATTTTAAAAATGCGAATGCCCCAACACCAATTCAAAATGATTCAATGAAACCCTGGACCGAGTCTCAAAAGTTTTTTGAAAAACGAATTAGATTTTTCATGAACAAGAAATTTGTGTCTCAGAAACCTGAAACTTGGGTTCAAATATTGTCAGCCGTTAACTCTACATTAAGTGAACGAGAGCCGAAACAACCGGCAGCGATTGTTTTGTTAACACCGCCAGCTCTAAACCGAGGTTTTATCACATGCTTTTCCAGAAAATTGACCTTGGCTATCAACGACGCTCATATGAAAAGAAAGGGGACGGCAACAGGACAACAAAGGTCTATAGTAAAAGAAATTAATACCGAGTATTTTGCTAATAAGGAAACTATCACTGACGTCCATGATGATCTCAAACAGTATCTGAAAGAACATAAAGTCGTCGTGGTTTATGATGTAGATCAAATCCGCCGTGAGGATCATTTGTTAATATTCCATGGTTTCTGTGACAGTTCCCAAGCTTATGATAAGCGGGCTACTTATTTGTTCGTTTTATCAGTCCCGGAAGATATACACAAAACGTCAGATTGGCAACACAAGAATGGAGAAGAAATAGCCCAGCGAGTATTAAATAAAGCTTGGGAGGACGTCTTGTCTCCTGACAAAAGACCGGCTTTGATCTCACGAATTTTAGCAAATATAGTTGTCATTAATGAAGGGGATGAGTGTGAGTTGTAATCCAAAATCTCTTTTCTTGTTATTTAGTACACTTAATTTAGCCCAGATTGTTGATACATGGACATAATTTTTGGCTGAAGGAGACTTTAAAATGAAAGCACTTTCGCCGCACACTCTTTTAGTACTATTGAATCCTAATTAATGGATTCTTTTATTTGTCAGTAATTTCAAACGAGTGTTTTATTTATTTAGTATTTTACCTACTGTATTCACAACTATTCCTATTGTTCAGGGTCAGGAGTAGGAGTGTGGGTCATTTTCTACATGGAATCTTACACTTGTCATTGTAATTGATATTTATTGTAATTATATATTATATTGTATTAATTTAGAATAAAAAAATTGGCATAATTAACCTTTCAATTGGTCTTTATTTGTAGTATTATATAACCGAAACAAAATTACGAACGCGTGTTCGTGTAATGTATTTCACGTCAGTAACGTTTATTAACTTATTAGCAACTTTTAGAGATTTCAATTTCATATTATAGTTACTACCAGTCTATAATTAAAATTATTTATGACAGCAACATTAACATCCTTATTTGAAAAATATAATAACCAATAAGATATAGCTAAAGCTAGAATTATATATTTGTACAGCTTTGTATAAAAGTAATTGAACGTCTATTTAATACTCATCTTCCTCTTCATTTTGTGACGCGTTGTGACCAGGATTTTGGGAGGCCATTTGTGCAGCGAACTGCATCATTTGCCATTGTTGCTGTTCCGCTTGAGCTTGTTCTTCCTGCAAATCATTCAAAAATTGGATAATTTAAATCAGAGCATATTAAGGGAGCATCCATATATTACGTGACGCAAAGTTTGCTAATGTTTGACTTTTTTACTTGAACGCCACCCTATGACCCTACCCTAAGTAAACCTTTTTGGCCCTTTCTCTCATGTATTAAGTGCCTCCTGTCACGCCTACCCCTTTGTTTGCGTTACGAGATTTATGGATACTCTATCATATGAATGAAGTACATGCGTTGCAGTGTCACCAATCATCATTGTCAATAATACTTCATAAATCGCAATAATATTAACAAAAGCCTTTTTATATTATGGGCCTCATTAAACACTCGCAATAGGGATGTGAATTATTTTTTGCCATAGACAAGAATAGGCCTCTTTGGTAATTCTATGTTTTTGTTTTTTGCTTACCCTAGCTCTAGCAAAGAGTTCCTGCTGCTGACGAAGAAGTTCTTCTTCAGGAATTCCTAAATGTTCCAGCCTTGTGGATTGACGACGACGTTTAGCAGCAACCTGTTTGCAGTCATCCGAAACCTCCTGGGCTGCTTGACGAAAATCTCCAAAACCAAGTTTATCTAACGCTGAAAAATAAATAAACTAAATTAATCAGCTTTGGTTTTACTGTCCGTGGCATATCGAAATCACTCATACATAGAATAAAATTACAGAATAGACGTAATTCATGTATGACGATTTACTTTTCCTTCTATAGTTCAGCACCATTATGTTAGAAATACATGGAAACTACATTTGGATCGAAAATTTTTGCTTATTTTAATGGTGGTGTTTATAATTTCATAAACTAATTATCAAAAATGTTACAGACAAAAACTGAAATGCCACTTAATCTTGCGGCATTTTTCGGGGGTCTGAGCTTGCAGCATATCAGGCGGTATCACCGTCTGAGGTGGCAGTGCAGTGGCAGCATATTTGTATTAGCTGAATTAATTAAGATTGCCGCAATCTAGTAATTATTATACTTCTCGGGTCTATCGGTTTCATAATATATCTTAAGTAACTACCTTGCAAGACATGTTCTGGAGAAATGGTTTTCTTAGTTTGTTGGTTACAGAACTCATTGGCTTCGGAAGAAATTAAATGAATGAATTCTGTACAGCAATTGAGAATTAATTCCCTGGAATCATTTGCCACACGAATAGACGGAAGGATCTCCTTTATCATTTTGTTCATTGCAGCGCGAGGAATCGTCAAATCTTCTTCACTTTCTGCCATTTTTTACCTTTTTGATCTACAACTTTTCCCCCCAACAACAATTTGAGAGTTTTGTTTAAAAACGTACTAAAAATGTTTAATCTATTTAACTTTAACAGTTCAGTGTAATAGCTTTTTTATAACAATCTCTATATTTAAATGCAACAACAATAGTTATCCGAAGTTATCCCTTCACAGTACACAATTCAATTTCCCACAAAATATTTCCTTCGTTCAACGCGCAATTTTGTACTCCACTCCAACCGTTGCAATTCCAAATTCTATGCAATGCAACAGTTGCAAGCTTTCCTCACTTTCTAGACTTTTCCCACTTTCCTGACTTTCCCCACTTACCAGACTTTCCCCACTTTCCAAACTTTCCCCACTTTCCAGACTTTCCCCACTTTTCAGACTTCCCCTCTTTCCAGACTTTCCCCACTTTTCAGACTTTCCCCACTTTCCCTACTTTTCAGACTTTCCAGACTTACTCTTGCTAGCAATGCATGGACCGCAGGTAACACTGGCTTTTAATAAAAATGAGCAAACATAGAGTAAGCATAATTAGACTTAGCCGTTCAAAACGGTTATAGAAAAGCTTGGGTAGGAGCAATAATACTAGAAATGGATGTAGGTATTCATTCATGAAACCTGATTCAGAAATCAGAACACGAAACCAGAAAATTCGCTATTCTGCTCCAACTTAGGTAACTCGGTAACTGTTACAATTCTAGAGCTAAAGCAAAATTTACTCAGAACGCGAACAAGCAACGGCGGGCACGGGTAGTCAGACAAGAATTGAACACCATAAAATCTAAAAAATTCCGACTTAATCAGTGAAGCATTGTAATTATTGTTAGCCATTGAAATCTCAGCTGCCTTAACAGAGGAACACGGAATTTATTGTTCTGTTCCATTCTTTTTATTTTGAGTCGTGAGCTTCCTCTAAATACTTGTCACCTACTAGGAAGCCTCTAATTGGCTCTTATAGCGTCATAGCGTGCAACCGCTTTCAGAAATGATTTTGCTTTCACATACGTGTAACTGCATGTTATTTAGAGAATGGTTAAGAATGATTTAAATTTGTATAATTGCTTTGTTTTGATTTTGATGGTGATGAATTATGGTTTATGAAAGAGTGAAAAGTGAGGAGAAAGAAGTGTAAGTTGGTAACCGTCATAAAATGTCATTTATTCTTTTGGCACAATAAAATAACACAACTAATTAGCTATTATCACTATTTAATAGAAACCTTGCCTAATTATATCCATAGTAGTGTTTCAACTCACAGTTGTATTCTTACAACTAATTACATTTTATATTTTATGAGTAACCAACAGTAAAAGCAGAGGTGTAAGTATAATTTATGTCATGTACTCCACAAGCTAATTCTTCGCAGATTTACAATTCAACAACTATTATTAGTCTTATAGTATTAGCTTTATCTGTAAGCACATCTAGTCTACTCTACTGTACGCTCACTCCAATCTTCACCATCAACTACATTAAATCTACTTATAAACAATCCGTGTTCTTCATAATACAACGCATACAATATTCAAGTCAAATAAATAGCACAAATGAAGAAAAACCTCTTGTAAACTAATACGTAATTTGTTCTGAGTTTCAGTTTCCACTTTCAAGAAATGTGTAATGTAATATTAGTTTACAATTCAATCAAAGTAAGTTACTAATTAATTATTATTCAAGCTAATCAAACTTTCGATACTTATACATGAAAGCATTTAACAGTAACTTACATGTAAAAATAGCAGCTACTTAAACATATAGGCCATTGCTATTACAATTGCTTAATATTGTTAATATGAAATGAAGTATTTTAGTGTTACATTGACTTGTGAAGATGATATAATACTTAAATGTAATTAGCCCAATTAATGCACATATAGGTTTGTTGATGATTATCTAAAAGTTATAAACAATTAATGCCAATAAGCACAATTGTAGTACTAATTTGTTTAGAAATGTCACATAGTTGATTACTCTACTATCATCTAAATGTATTTATATAACACCAACCTTATTCTTTCTTGTCTCCTTTAGTGCTGTTGATGATTCTGTTGATCATAGTCACATTTCTACTTCTAAGCCCCACATAATATACTTATTACATTATTTGTATTATTTATAAAGTCACGAAGGCACGATAACCAAAATGAATAGGAATGTGTTTGTAGAGACACGCACTATAATTGATTTCAATCTCGTCGTTCTCGTCATCTCTATCTTTTATTCCCTTCTTCTCACCCTCCCTCTATCCCCCCTCTCTCTCTGTAGAATAGTCATCTCCCAAATAATGCGATTCTGTTGTGGTGTGGTGTTTGTATTTGTATGTGATTGATGGTCATGTCATGTATGTCAAGTACTTTCCACGCAATTCTATTAGAAGAGAGATATATTTTATGTGTGTTTGTGTTCGTGTGTGTTAGCTGTGAAAAGACAATTAGTAGTTGATTGGTAATTGCAGAAATAAATTCATTTTTCATGGTTCTGTGTTATGTTATGTATAAGTTGTGATACTTATCATAAATCTTATGTAAACTAGACTTGTATGTAATAGAGTAATTGTAGAATAATAATATATTATCGTGTCTTTGTGTCTCTGTGTTTGTGGTTTGTATATAGGATAGGAGGATCATGTAGCACTCCATAGTCGTAATATTTCTACCAGTACCTTTGCTACAAAATCGGTTTAGTTTTGGAAGATGTACATTTTAGCTACAGAGGATTTTGAGAGAAATTGAAATGTATCCGGGTGAACTGTAAATGTACATTAGCCATAATACCAATCAGTCAATTGTATTAAAGTTTCTTAGTCCCTGTAGCCGATATCTCTATGGATTATGTATTCTTCCTGAACAGTAATGTTTTATGAGTGTGGATCTGTTTTGCTTTGTTTGTGCTTCTCGAGGTTTTTACTATGTTTTAGCTGTAGCTGCTAAACGCACAATGTACTTTGCACGATACAGTGAGCGTTTGTATGTATTTTTACATTTTCATTATGTACGAAACTTCATAAGAGATTGAATGGCAATTATTGACCTTTCTTGATTTCATATACGCACCAGATTGGTAGTCTTTCTTGAGTTATTTATAATTAGTTATTGCTAATTGCTTAAGACTTGCACTCACATTCCTCCACACTTCAAACCCAGTACATCTCTATTTTTATTAAGAGTTTAGAGTTTGTAAGGAAACCGGAAGCCAAAATATGTCCTGGGTTCTTATACAAGGCTAGGATTATAGCATGACATTAAAATTGTTGTATAAATTCACTCTCACGGTATATGCAGATTATTGGTAGATCTGTTGAGTCTACTTTGACGAAGTAATAACAGGAAATATAAATTACACATTGCCAATACACGTGGTAGAATTAACAATATTATTTATCAATTACAGTTTCATCTCCTTTCAAACCTGTCATGTTATGCAATATTACATAGTAATTATAACTTTCTATAAAGTATCATATTACAATTGTATCGTAGTACTAATTGTGTGAATTTTCATAACATTACGTAGTACGCAGTAAAAAATTTATATACAAGTAATTTATAGCTACACATACCGAATGCGACTTCATTGGATAGAATTACAGGAAACAATTCATTGATTGATTCTTTTCCTTTATTTTGTGTCATGTCTGTGTACGACAAAAATTAATTATCCATAATGTTGCTTACACTCTATACTCAAACTAAAAGTTGTATCTTATTAACAATAAGGTAGGGATAATCATATCTTCGTACACAATAGGTCTGTAGGTAAGTATCATGTTCATGATTAGGATATTCATAAACTATAACAGTAATGCATGCAACACATAATGCGGCATAGCACTCATTAGTTATTTAACAGTACGTATTTCATTTTTCATTCAATCATATTGCTATTAACAGCTATTCATCTTCATATATTAAGGTTTGCAATATGATTTATATATTATTGTTATTTTATTATTTTATTATACTCATTTATTGTATATTTTCATTAGCATGTGCTATCATGTAGTATAACATTTGTTTGCTTGCACTTGCCAAAAGTCATGTACTTCAGCAAGGCCAGCGTCCGTATCCGATGTGATACATAATACACTGCATCATACTAGATGTAATTTCCTTATTTTAGTGCGTATGTGTAATGTGGTGAAAGATTAGTCAAAGGCTATCAGGACTGCCTTTTACTATCTCATAAAAAGTGTCTTAACTCCACTCTGCCTATAGGTGTACCTAATTATTCCAGTATGTAATCCTGGCAAACTGGAGCACAAATACTATTCAAATTCACCAGAAGAAACGTTAAAAAGTGGTGATTTCTATTAGATGGATATTCTCATTTCAACAATTGCAACACTTTAGTCAACTTATAAATGACATGTATGGAACAGTAACTAATATACTTCATCACTACTTTCTTCAAAAGAATTGGAACTTTAATTTTGAAATTCTTATTTTCTTATATATCTTTATCTGATCTTGTAGTCTATAATATAGTAGCTAAGCCAGATACATATTTTCTACTTTTAAATGGTCGTTTCTCAATAGTGTTATCCATGTGTGGTCTCTATTGTAGTACAATAATGTTAGATAGTTTGTTATTTCACCTGTCATTGGAGTGGGTGTCATGTCCTTGTCATTGAATTCAACTGTGAGTGCAGTCCAAAGTTGATGAATCCAAATAATAAGAATTGAATTTGTTAAAGAGGTATAACCGACGGGAAAGGAAGCTAAATCCGAAAATGTCTGTTTCGGATATGAAATATGAAAATTAAAACGGGACGGGTTCCAAATTTTCGGATATATTCCGGGACGGGATTATATTATTGAATTGAATATCGGGCTTTATAAGTGGGAGCTATATATTCGGGTTGGGCAACAAAAATCCTGCCTGCTCCCAAGTACATGGAACTCAAATGAATTCTCATAATTATGAAATTACGTCGAGACCAAAAACAAGGACAACGAATTAAATGACAAGCGAAATAAGAAACTCACTAATAAGAATAATTAATTATTGAAAATGTCATATCGTTTGTGTCTCCAAAAGTTTATTCGGGTTATTTCAGGTAGGATTTTTTTTCGAAAAAATCATTACTTTTTATCTTTCTGTGAACATGTAGAATTTTAGCATTACATTTCTTTGTGATGGATAATTCAGAGCATTTTAATGTGCAATTAACGGTAAATTATATTAAACATAATTATCTCATTTCATGAAAATAAGTTTGTCGAAAATAAGTCACTCACTCAGTTTTCTTATCAGGAAACGTTAAAAACCAATAAATTGTTAATTTACACTTCATATTACTAACTATAGATTTACATATTACACTGTAGTTCAATAACAAACGGAGGTTGGTATTGATAGATAGATATATAAATGCTTCTGTTCCGTCCAACCAAGCTATTTCTTGGACTGGCTATTAGATCATGGTATTTAAGGTTACATGTGTGTATAGTTCTATTCTTTGTGCAAAAGTCAAAGGTGTATGAAGCAAGTAGAATGGAGTTTTAGAAGAATGAATGTAAGTGACTAGAAAGGTGTCCACGGTAAAACTGTTGCAATTTCAGAGTGGGCTATCATTAGATTTAAGAATACTGAATTTGAACAGACGGCCTATCCTGAGGACTATGTAGACGATTCTTCGTTAGTTACGAGATTTTATTTAATGGCAGTAGTAGAGGTTATTGAATTCGTATTCTAGAATTTATACATAATAGGTATATTATTTGTGTAATGAAATAGTAACAAGAGTACTAATACCAATAATATTTAACAATAACAATCAATATGTGTATTGAATAAGGTATAACGGTTCAAGGAGGAATATCTTACGCAGATTACGCACATTATACAGATAATAGATTATTTTTTGTTATAGTGTATGTTTTGTATTGACATTTTCTTACGAATGAGTAGCTGCATTTTTGTTATCATTTTGTGGTGTTGCTGACGCCGGAGCCGGACTGATTAATGTATGTTGCAGATACGCAGGTTGTACATTGTAATGCTGCAGTGAACGAATGTGTATTTGGTTATCTAGTAGAATTATTAGTAATGTCTCATGTTGTCTGTTCTTAATGAGCAATTGGCATTTAACCGTTATTATTATTTGATGTGATGTGTTTGCAGTTGACTGAGATGAGGTAATAGGAATTCGATCGATTTGTGTTGAGTATGAATTACGATTGCTCTGATATATCAATTGTTTGGGTTCTGGATGACGAATTGGATTCGGCTGCTGTGTACGGAACCGAGTCAGAGGATTCTGGCATAATCACACATATAAATTGACGGCCTGTATGAGCATTCCGAGGATAAATTGTTACAGCAACAAACGGTTCGTCATGCTCCACATAGCTGATTAGTTTCGAGTAAATATCTGGATAAGTTCTTCTTAAGTCTACTCCACGTTCGTTTAAATGCTTCTGGATGTTCGCAAAGCTCACTTCACGAATTTTTCTGTGGTCACTGCTGCTCAACTGCTAACAGTACAATCACAATCAATCATAAATTCCTATTTGCGCTCAACTGCATATTAATGGTAGGGTGATACTATTTAAAAAATGGGATACATACAAAGACAAGGGTTAAAAAAGGACTTGACAACAAATTCAAACCTGTTGGGATGAAAGTGCAGGCACTGATCGTAAGATAAGGGTGTCATTTTCCGAAGAGGGTAAAGGAGAAGCTTGTTCGGTGACTGAGGCAGGTGAGGTAGAGTCATAAAATGGAATATCAGGATGACTGTCATCTGACAGGAAGTGGCTTGGAGCGGCAGCGTGATGATGTCTCTGGTTTTCTTCATAAGAACGGGGGAGTAAAAGTCTTAATTTGGCTGAGCGAGAAATCATTTCTCGTTCCCATTTCACAGCACCTGAAGTTGGAACTTCGTTCACAACACAAACACTAACATACAGAACAAACCGATTCTCGGTATTGTAAGTTCGACACTGATCACTTAGTTCTTGGAATGTTGAAGCACCCATTTCCTCTGGCAACATGTCTCCGTGAGGAATATACCTAACAAAAAATATTTTTGAAATTACAATCTCACACCTTTTTCTCCTTTCTTTTTTCAGTTTTTCTCAAGATCTCTCAATGATAACAATGTAATACGATTTAAATGAAATGAGACTTTTCTTTTACCATGGTTCGGGCAATTCTGGAAGTCCTCCGGTAAGGAAGCGTTCAGCCCTATCTGGACTAGAAAAGAAAAGTTTAACACATCCTCTGGATTTGGCGAGGTAGCCTCGTTTAGCTACGGCACTCAGCTGGCTGACGACAAACGAGTCTTCCTTGACATGATTGATGATTTGTTTACAAAGAGCTCCCACACGAGATTGCATGCAAACTTTCTTGTGCTTTTCCCAATGTGCCCGCCGGCACTCTCTTGTACAATAATAAGCGTTGCAATTGTGACAAGTTTTGAATTCCCTACGAGCCTCTAAGCCAGTTGCACTCTTACCACACTTTGAATTACGACAATGTATAGTACCACCTGCCAATAAAAAACAAACACATCCGTTAATCCCAATTTCCGTTTTAAAAGCACAAATGATTTTTTAACGATTATGTAATTAAGAAATAATCAATAAAAGTTTGTTGTCTTTGGATGTTGAGTCTCATGTCTCACACTATGATACTGATGTTTCGTAGGTTCTTGTCTTGATAGTTGTGTTTTGACATTTGTCAATTGTCACTAGACTTAATTTAATTGTATGTTTCTAAACTGGGACGCAAGATTTTGTTTTGTTTCACGAACTGAAAGCAAGAATATAGCAATTCCCCGTTTCAGCGTATTATTATGACTAAATCTGGGGGAGGAAATACATGCAGCGCGGAATGAAAGAAAAAGGCTGCTTTCATTTACTTTCATTGTCTGTGTATTCTACCATGCTGTGGCTTTGGCACTCATTGTACAAGTTTACATGGAGGCGGCTAGTTTCATGTTGTACTTGTAGCGAACCCCATGCTAGGAAAACTAGGAATCTTTGCGTTTTATGCACATTAAAACTTATTCGCTTGTTCTGCCTGATATTACTGAGAGTTGAAACAAAACCGACAACAGTAACAGGAATAATACTCGAAAGGAGAATATTACTTACCCAAAGAGAACCTACTACGGGATTTCGTGCAAACTTAAATGACATAGCTCTGATGTCTTAAGAGCAGAAGGTTTTGTACTTAATGTACATTTAGGTTTTAGAAGGTGACATTTGAAAGGCAAAGCGGTACTTACCAACAGATTCATCTCTACGGGATCGCGAACTACTTTTTTCTTCCTTATCGGAAATATCAAGATCAAAAGAGACACGGCGGTGGCGAGGGGTGGGTGGATTTGATTCATTTGAAGGAGCGGCGTTGGTCGCACAGGAACTGGAATGAATTTCGGTGTGAGTGCCGAAAGCACTTTCTTCTTTGTCTATCATTTCAAAATCATCGGTTGCAGAACGGGGACTTTTGTCATCCTGCTCTTTCAAACTGGCTGTTGTCGTTGTGCTAAAATTTTCTGCTCTACTCGGACTGTCAACAACCTTCAAGTCTTGTTGCTCTTCTTGTTCTAGTTCTTGTGGTGGTTGTTGTGAATTATTGCTCAGCAATGGCATGGAACGCATGAAATCATTGGGATCGGGGAAATACGCCGAGTCTTCCAAAGGTTGATTCATCCGATCTTGCCAATCAGATATAGGAGTTGGGTCACGATGTGGTGGAGGCTTAGGAGGTTCTTTCGAGGAACTTACATGCCCTGAAATTTTGAAGCCTAATTACTTACATCTCAACTACGTAAGTAAAGTGCATACTCTAAGTTAACAAATCTAGTACCAAAAAATGACACTGCAACTTTAAAATCAAGTCGGCTGACAAAATTCTCCATGCAAATTAGAGAAATAAATATTGGAAATGAAAGTTTAACTCAAAGGGAAAGTTAATGAGGGAAACGGATAAAAATTCTCTCGCTCAAAAATTGAGGCTAATTGTAAGTGGCAATGTCATACTCTAAAGTAACAAAAAATACCTAACTTAATCTCAGTTGTTGTATTAATTTGTGTGAAATTATAAATCAAACAAACAGAACAAAGAGAAAGTAAACGATATTCATAAAATAACGTAAAAATAGCGCTGACGATTAACTCAATGGAAAACGTAAAGAATTGTCTGAAGCTAGGTGCAAAGTGGAAAAGCGATCTTTTCTATTCTAGAATTACATTATTATTGTACGATGCGATCTCACAATACTAATTATAACGAACTACAATCAAAGTATTTATGTACACTCTACGCAATAAATAATTAACTTTAGAACACTTTTGCTAAAAATAATAACTAAATGGTACAATCAAGTAATGTATTTAATCCAGCGACAACAACAGTGTTGAATACGGAGGGCAAAAAGCGTCTGACTGGGAAATTGGTTCACTTATTTTGGTTATAGTGAAAAAACAGGAAAACAAATACTTTCTACAAAGGACTCGCTTGCCCAAATCTTGGCAAACTAAGGCTAATTATTTTTATGTCGCCATTTCCTGTTGGCACTTCATACAATCTTTATATACTATGTATATCCACCACAAACAACTCAATTGTAAACATGAAACAGAAATACGCGCAAGAAAGTGAGACAAATTGTGGAATTTGTTTTTTACAAGGTTTCACCTTCATAGTGGGATACTCACTACACAGATGTTTATGAAAGGAGTTTTGTAGTGAATGTGGACTTGATAATTGTTGGCCACAAGTGTTTGACGCTGAATTAAGTACTGAACGATCGTGCCAACAAAGAAAAAAGGTTAAGATAGAGAAAGTACGATTGTAGGATTTGAGAAAATGTTATAAAAAAAGGCATGACTATAAGATTAGTTGTTAGTGGACGAATAGTGATAAGAATAACGAGAGATGGAATATGGAAACAGTTGATAAGTTAGAAGAAGAAGAAAGATGGATATCCGGGGAAAGAAATGAACGAATGGTGAAATTGATTATTTTGATTTGAGTGATTCAGTTGTTAGTTTGCGTACCTTTACCACGAGACCTGATCTTTTTGTTAGGTCGCCTGAGAGCGAGCAACGAATCGAGAATATCTTCCAAAGTAGGTGAAGACACTGAGGAGGAGTTGGATCGCTCTTCCATTTGCTCTGAACAACATGCAACCAACCAACCAATCTCAGTTTTGAAATGCATCAAATTAAAATCAATAATCAAGAGAAAGTCAATCCGTCAACAACCAATAAATTCAATTAATAAATGCGATTCGTGCCATAAACAAACTCAAATACAAAACTCATAGAGAAACTTGAAGCAATGAAAAGAAAGTTACAAGTTAGTTGGTTAATCTCCATCATTAAAACCAAAGAGTAAAGGAAATTATCGCCCTAAAGTATTCAAATATCTGCATACTGTTAAAGAAACGTGTTGGAAGAGAGCTAGCTGTATTATAATACAAAGAAATACAAGTGAGCTTTCTGAGTGAGCACTGAGCACACTGAGCACTATACATATTTAGAATATTTAGAATATATTTAGAAAGAAGGAGGCACATAGAGAGAGAGAAAGAGCAATAGTTTGATTAAATTGAGTGGAAACTACGGCTTGGCTACGGCTGCTTTTAGTGTGCGTGAAAGAAGATCATGAAAAATAATATAAACATGAAAGTGCTCATGCATTCTTAATTCTTGGTACAGATAGAGTAAAGAAAAATTGTTAGTCTAAGTACTGCTATGTAGTAGTAGTGTGTAGATAGTACATAGTGTATGTAGGAAAGGTGTAAAAACGATGAAATAGCTTTGTGCATTGCATGGATGTGTGTTTAAGGTGTGTGAAGTGAATGTGAGTAGTGAGGGGACACTTACCACAACGTTCGAAGAAGGAAGGAGTGATTGAACATCTAATGGAAAATGGTCCTTTACGATACGAACACTACGATAACTTAACGAATCATGGACGGTGCACAGCGAGCAGAGTGATGACAACACAATTAACAACAGGAAGTACAGCAACGCAACGCAACTATGAATGGGAACAGATGGACTCGGACTTGGCTACAAAAAAGACGTCGTCGTGGCTGACGGACCGTTGTCACTTGCGACTGATTGGATTTCGGGTTGTGGGTCTTTGGTTTTGGGGTGTATAGGTGATTGGTGGTGGGGTGTCACAGTGATGGGTTTTTGTGTGAGAATCAGTTCGTTCTTTTTAAGGTGTGGAGTTGAGAGTTAAGTGGTTGAGAATTGAGAATGGCTGAGCTGACAGCAGAATTTTTGTGTTCTATGAGCTACAAGTCTACTAGTTGTCTATTGTACTAAAGACATTACTGCAACTGCAGAAGATTATGACGCAAGTTGTCATCATTCATCATTCCATCTCACTACATACAATAACACAAAAAGTGAAAATCACTATCAATCCGTATACATTCAAATCCTTAGAACGCTCAGTCCCAATCCGACCGAGACCACTGGAACTCAACGAATCACATCAATGACCGTCCTCACAAAATCAATTGCAGTTACATATTACGCCTTTTGTAAAAATATACCAAAATTAATGCGAAAATTATTGTGTAACTAAACTAATCGCAAGTAAAATGTGTTTTATCAGGCCATCAGAAAAAGGTTCTACATTACCACATCAAAGCTTGCACTCGTACGAAAAAATTACAACACAAGGAAATATAAACAATTGTACTTTATTGTCATAAAATAATAGGATAAATAAAGTTGAAGCTGAAATTATAATTAGGCAAATTATAACTTTGAAGGTAACTAATCTTTATGATCATAACAGTAACATAACTTTTCATGTTTTCGCATTCCGCCTACGAACGGGATAAAACATTCCGCCGAATTTCAGTTGACTTACAATTAACCTTCTCGCAAAAATTAAATTAATAATATTTATTTATGGTTCATTACAATTACTTCAAGTGAGAATGACTAAGTGTAAGTTGACTACATGCATTGCAATTTGCCATTCCTTAGGCCTGCCATAACAATAGTAAATTAAATGTAGTTAGTTACAACTTACTTACGGCAAGCAAAGTGCAATGCGAAAAATATTCGTATTGTAAAAATCGTAATTAATATTTTCTGTAGTCTGAATTAGAATACGAAACAAGAGCACTTTGCTGGCAAATAAAATATAACTAGAACGTGATGACTGCAGAACGAAGAGTCTTATAATCGACTCAAATACTTTCATAATCCATAAATGTTCTGTTGGTGGGTGGTCGTTAACTTAAATGGTGTATTTTGGGTAACTAAAGTCCTTAACTCGGACAATCGTCCACACTGATAATTGCGTTAAGAACAATTGAAAGGTTGGGTTCGTTAGGAGACATGCATAATACTCGTAACAAGGATATTGTGTTCCATATCGAACATGATAATGACGATATGATATTAATAATTTGAAAACAATTTGCAAAGATAGTAATAAATAAATCATAACAAATAAAAGTAATAACTAAACAATCGAAACGAAAATGAAAAATAAAACAACGAAATCAAAAATCGAAACATTGACAATGACACTTATTGATCTTATAGTGCATCAGCAAATTATGTCATGAGATACTCACCGTTTCGGGATAAATATGACGGGTTGTAGGTTGGGTTGGAAGCTGAATCTGAAGACTTGGCCAGTTCACTATTTGTATTGCTAGGAACGTGATAGTTCTCTCTGTTAGCTTCATCAAAACGAAAATTACTCTTTTTGGATTGTTGTTGCTGATTGTGAGTGAAGTCGAATCGCTGAATATTTGTAGAACGATTCGAGGAAAGTATAACAGTGGGAGTGTCCGGGGTACTTGGTGAGTCAATCGGTTTCGTTCCAACAAAAGAACTTTCGAGCCACACCAGGCCTTTTCTGGGAGATGTTCCTCCGTTCGTTCCATCATCTAATGGTTTACTTTCATTTACGTAGTCCACAATTGCATTTGAGACTTCCTTAATCGAACTCCGAACCCTAAAATTGAGTTGTTAGGGGCATGATGAGATTTTAACTAACGCACTTAAACATGTCTAACAAGCTGTCAGATAAAAATAAAACCTGTTTCTTTCTCATTCTAACCTGTTTAGTTTGTGGCTGTTGGACTCTTCACTGTTGTTCAGACTTAAATCAGAAGCAGTAGCTTTCGATTCCTTTGGTGAGGTTTCGATATTGATCTCTGGCTTGTCTTTATCTTTATCCACGACAGGAGCTGCTGAGGCTTTACTTTTCTGAGCAAGTAGGTCAGCCGCTAGACGTTCTGATGGAGAGCGATACATAGTTTTCGAATTGAGTCTTTCTTGTGAACGCCACCCCAAATACGGTTGCTTTGTGTATGCGTGACGTGACATGGGACCAGACGAAACAGGAGTTGACGTCGAAGATCCAATCCCTCCGACTGGGGAAGGCGAGGGCGACAAAGACGCTGGACTAGCTCCACAGCTCATACGGGCTGAAGCAAATCGGGTCAGTGCGTACGGCATCCCGTAACTAAAATATTATCATCACTGCTGCTAAAAAATTGTTGTGAAAGTTTTTAAAGATAGAAAATAATTAAATTACGTGAAAGAGCTTCTTTCATAATAAGGCGATGGGCTTGCACTTGCTGTAGAACTAGGACTCATCAGAGACTCTCGAGAAGATCTTCCGCCAGCAGACGCGGTCCCACTGCTTCGAAAACGCGAAAAGTGTGACCGACCTTAAATAAAAAGAATGAAAAACGATATACTCGATGGGTACTCGATGGGAACTAAAGATGGGTACAATGCAATCGCTAATTCGATGAGGCAATGAATCATTTGTTAAGTGTATTATGTTAGGTACTATCAAAAAATACTTATAAGTGATAACAGATAAGAGTGCGCTTTTGGTCAAATGATCATAAAAACGGGAGAATGAACACATGCACTCTTTCCCTAATGGATCAAAGATTAAAGAGTGCTCCTTAACTTTTGTCTTTAAAATATTTAATAATTATTTTTGTTAATGTACATAGTACATATACATACATATCAATAAACTGAACTAGGTAGGTAACTTTTACTACTTTTATTTTTCTACCTTAAATTATATTTTTAACGTTAGAATAAAAATAATTATTAGTCAGACTTACTTCCTGAGTATCGTCCAGTGGACTGGAGGCTAGTTAGGGATGATGTTTTTGAGGATGCAAGTCCAGACCATCCGCCTGCTAACCCTGTCCCACTTCCAAATTCTTTTTGACCACCAGCAGCAGGTTTAGTAGTATCTGTTTTTGAGCCGGATCCTACGTAGCTTTTGTACCAATCAGGTACATTAAGTTTTTGAAGCGACCTTTGGATTCGCAGTTCATGTTCTGAAGGCTGCCTATTTTCTTGACGAGACATGAGAGTATTTTCTGGAGGCTGCAAAAAATGAACAAAAATTGAAACGTTATTATACACCCGTAAAATAACTACATCAAAATTTACAAAAATGCAAATGTAAAAAATGTAATTAATTAAACTACTTTCGAATCTGTTACAGTTGCAAATTCAATGGAATAATTATATGAGCTCTAATGTCTCAATCTCAATGGCCTTAATAAGCTAATTGTTCGGTCTTCCACGCAACGAAACTATGAACTGTAATAAAATTAAAACCACTCTACCATTGGATTGACACTTGACTCTTCAAAAGAGTTACATTTATAACTATCTAACTTTCTATTTTATTTAACAATGCTTTTGAGAGGTGAATTTATGAGTATCTGACTGAAGATAAAAAATAAAAACTATACAACTTGGGAGCTTAATTATCATTTACGTAATAATACTGTTTTGTGTAGCGTGTAAATGAGTTGGCGTTATTATTATATTATTCCATTAGTTAAGGTTGGTATACATGGTCAGGGCAAAACTGTTGTACAGTGTGCTTGAGTTTCTAGCCTTCACTTTCTAACACTTCTTTACTAGTTACAGTACGTCGTATTGATGGGGGATATATCCCCGGGGCGCCGGCATGGCGCCCTTATCTTCACCGGACGCCCAACTTAGAACGCCCCATTTTGGGGCGCCCTCGGCTGGGCTTAATGGGCGTTAAAATAAAATTGCTTCACTATTTCACATAGTCTTTGCGTTGAGTTCCCCATTTACGGAGGAAAAAGGTGCAATCCACCTCGAAATAATTTGAAAATTTTGTTACACATGTGCTTTCTACTGGAAGGCGCCCAAAACCCGGGAAAAGCGCATTTTTGGCACCCAACCCTCGAAGACCGTATTTACAAAAATCGACGGCCTGCTTCTTTATAAAGTAGTTGTGCATTGGTTAGCACAGGCAGCAGTCCCCCTCAGGGAATAATTTGAATTCAATCTTTTTATATTCTCCGTGATTGCCGGTACCGGCAGGCCTTTATACATGGCAGATTCAAAACCACGCCCCTTTTGCTGCAAAAACCCTCCTAAAGCAAACCCCCGCCCCCAACTTGGAAGGTCGACCTTGTTCACCCCCCCCCCCCATAACTTGTAAAGAATTTGTCATAGTCATAAGTCTGCAAACATGTGCTAATAAAGTATTTTTAATTAAGATTCTGAGTTTTCCTGCAAATATTGATACGAAATAAAATAGCACGGCAGCAGACACAAGGGGGGGAGGGGGTACAAAAAAGGCCAAAAATCGCAGACGTCATATGTGGATGATCCCTAATAAATATGTAATAAATATGCAACAAATACCTAAATATAGTTTAACGAGAAACTCTAACATTTAAGTGTATGGGTTTTGTTGAATTAGATAAATAGCATGCTCAGCAATCAAATGTTAACTTTCCTACAAAAGTACACTTCATAATATATTATGGTTCATTAATTCTTTATAAAAGTAATTTATTCATATCTAATCAGCACATCCTTGCCTTGTATGCTGAAGTCTCAAATCTCAATATTCCTCTATCATCGTCAAGCTTATCAATATATTTATTGGTTTTGTTTGATACTCAAAGAGGGGCGCACGGAATGGCTTGAAAATTCATGGAACCAGAAAATCCCCCAAACTTTAATATGTGATTGATACA
>JAQFYB010002171.1:0-26391 GCA_034694085.1 Pogonognathellus longicornis | reverse complement strand
TAATTTTGCAACAGTTTATGTATTTTCATAAAAATGTATGCAATTCTACCACGTATATCCATGAATTACATGAATGTAATCATAAATAATAGAATTTTTATGCCTTAAAGCATTACGTTTACTGAGAATGGCCCACCCGCTGCACATTCAACCTTGGCATTGACCACATAAATCCAATACTCTCCCTTTACTACTCAACTACACCCACTAACAATGAACAAACCGTGAACAACACAAAGGATTAAATGCATTTCGGTAAGTCCAATAAGCATAGCACAAAGTACATGCAAGGTATATATCACAGATCTTGAAGATATTATGTTAATACTTATGCAAGTATTAACCTTAGGATGTGCAAAAAATTATTAATGCTTTTCTGCTCGCTCTGAGATATTTCCATTGCCGAAGGAAGAAAAAGATAAGCGTCTAAAGTTTCAGTTAGCAACAGAGGAGGAACAATATTATTCTTCTTCTCCAGGAGATTGTAGCTGTATTGCACTGGTGTGTATAATACAATAGGGCTATTACACTATTACATGCATTTGACATTGACATTGAATATCATCTCACTATGCAGCGCAACACACGGCTGAAAAAATTCAAAGATGTTTTTAATGTGATTCTGCTCGAGAGTGAGTGCAAAAATAAAGTTTGCATAATACTGAATGAAAGGGAGAGAACAATAATACGTGATTGATTGTTGTTAAGAGCAAAGATGAAAAGGCGAAATCTGAGAGATGTTATATAGGCTATTGTGGCATTAGATCATTATGAAAAAGGGAATAACGATCGGATCAAATAAATAAATTATATTAAGCCATGCAAAACTACAGTGTAATTCATAAATCTCTCCCCAATCATCTACAAATTGATTTTGGTAAATAATTTGTTGAAACTACGTGTTATACAACTTTCAAGGGTTAATATAAAATGTGTCCAGCGTAAAATTTGATGACAAATTTCTGGTAAAATACAATAATAATTACTTTATAGTTGTTTATGCTTTTAAACTGTGGAAATTGGTTATGAGTTCAGAAGTTTGTATCACCTACCAATGGAAATGCACAAATGTAGCTAATAATCATCTACGTTTAAATTTTAAAAACAAAATATAATGTAGTCTTGAAAAAATTGAACATTGTTTTATAGTATACAAAAAATATAAAATACGATTGATAGAACTACAAAACGGCTTAAAATTCGCTTTTGATTTTTTCAGCAAATCTTTTCGGCTTTGGGAGCCACAAAATGGTCAAGGCTTTTTTCTATTCATTACCTGATTCCTTAACTACTCTATGGTATCGTTCTTGTGTTGCTCCCTGTATTTTTATAGGCATTGAAAAATTGCAATTTTAAGTTTATGTAACGAAACAAACAAGACAAAAAATTATTTATGTTTATTCCTCGGTTCTTCAAGAAGCATTTTTACATTTTGTGCTGTCATCATCCCAAAGCTAAAGCATAGCTAAAAAATACATTGCCACTCGTTTGAAAAGTACTTTGTATTGTACTTACCTGTGCAGTCAAATGATTGGATGCTTTCTGTGTACTTTTCTTTGTACTTGTAGATCTTTGAATAAAAAATTTGCCCACACTGCACTCGTTCGTTGAATGAGAGGTACACCGAGGTAACCTCTAACTGTCAAATTAGAGGAGAACAAGAGAGTATAAAATGGAATGGATGAAAATGGCATCTTTCATTCCGAATCAATTCTTCTTCTCTTTCTTTAACTTTACTGACAGCCTCAGTGTCTTATTACTGAGAGTTGCTATCTTACCCGGTTTTAATACAACTTGGTAGGTTTGGGTATTTTTCTTCCTAAACGAAGTAGATATACCGACATATCATTTACCTCTTGATTCCCTACCATCATAATATTTTCGTGATACCTCATTAGAATAAATAGTAAAGTAAAACAAATAATAGTCAGTAAACCTAATTCATATTTAACTAAGCATTTTTAGGGCAGAAATTACAATCTGCTTAATTTTAAAATTTTGTATACAAATCCTAGAAGAGTTGAGATATTTTAGAAATTATGAAGTTAGCATTTCTCTTGGCAGTGGGTGCTATCACCCTTGCTGCAGCTCAGGATAAACCAATTGTAGAGACAGAAGATGGAAAAGTCTCAGGTGATACCACAACGTCTCGAGGGGGTCGTATGTATTATCAATTCAAAGGAATTCCTTTCGCTAAGGCTGAACGTTTCCAGGTAAGGGGAAAACCTTCGTTAAATTGAAATTATATTAATGAAACTGTTTACAATTTATTATGAAAATAGGTGTTTCTTTGAATAACTTTGAATGCTATGTTTATAATAGAATCCAACAAAGCCAGACAAATGGACTGACGTGAAGGACGCTACAACATTTAAGGAACGTTGTGGCCAATATGACGTACTCATTAAGAAAATTTTGGGCAGTGACGATTGCCTTTACCTCAATGTAAGTCTCAACAATTTTTTTATAAGTCATGTAACAATAGTTGTGTGTCTAAAACTTACCACTGCTGAAAAATTTCGTTTTAATGTGAATATTTATACTTACCATAATATTTTTATGTTTTCATATGGTTTAGGTTTACACACCCCAAATGCCAAAGGAAGGAGAACACAAAGTTCATCTGCCAGTCATGGTTTGGATTAATCCTAAGGTTGGAGGCGGTGACGTTGTTAATCCTAAATATCTCATGGACCAAGATGTCATTATTGTTACCTTTAACCACAGAGTGGGTCCTTTAGGTAAAAATTCATAAAATTATAATATTATAATATTAGTGGATGTAATTATAACACGTAACACATTATGTCACCCTCGTATTTTCCAAACTAATTTTCAAAAACATTATAATATATTAATCATAAATCATATTTTTTGTATCGCTAACAGTTTAATTAATGACATTTCAAAAATTTGTATATTAAGTTGCATGGATAAAGGTGACCTAATCCTAATAACGTAATAAATTTTATTCCCCTTTCTAGGATTTTTGAACACTGGTGATATGTATGCACAAGGAAACCAAGGTCTGAAATTTTACCTTTAACCTAAAAATATTACTTTATTATATTATTTGCAATCAATTAGTTTATGTATTGGTAGAATTAAATTAAATTATGATTATAATTATGTACAGGTCTGAAAGACCAAGTTATGGCCCTGAAGTGGGTAAAAGAAAACATTGAGAAGTTTGGAGGAGACAAAGGAAGAGTCACAATTTTTGGTTCAAGTGCAGGAGCTGCTGATGTTCTTTACCACATCCATTCTCCAATGAGCAAAGGTAAAATATCATAACCCTTTTATACACTTGTACCTACATAAAAAATACCTTAAAAATTAAAATTGCGAGCAATTATTTACTTTTCTGATTTATGATAAAAAGGCCTTTTCCACAATGGTATTGCACAAAGCGGTAGCCCAACCAGTCCGTTTTCTTTCGTTCGTCAACCAATTCACGAAGCCAAGAAATTCGGAGAACTTCTCGGTTGTCCCGTTGACAGCAGTGCAAACCTTGTCATGTGCTTAAAAGGAAAAGACATGAAGGAATTGTTCACCAAATATTCGAAATTCGACCCCAGAGTAAGAAGAAGACAACAAATACATAATATTTTCTAAAAAAGCAAAAATGCATTCTTATTTTTCAAAATATTTTTTCAACAGAAACTCGACTTCGAATCTCTTGCCAAATTCGGTCCATCCATTGAGACCAAGTTGGAAGGTCAAACAGACGATGATATTTTCTTGAGCGACACTCCATACACTCTTTTGACCGAGGGCAAGGTCGCTAGCAAAGTTCCTCTCATCCTTGGCAACAACAAAAAGGATGGTCTTTTCCTTCCCTCCATTCTCATCTTAAACAGCACAGAATCTTTGGAAATGTTGGACAAAGATTGGAACAAATATGCTCCAGGCATGCTGAACTTTGACAAAACTGCCAAGGACCCTGCAGCTTTCGCCGAGAAGATCAGAAAGCACTATTTGGGCGATAAACCGATCAACATGGAAACTCGTCCCGAAGTTCTCAAGATTTTTACCGATAGATACTTCTTTGCTCCCAACAGATGGGTTTCAAAAGTCTACTCCAAGCAAGCACCAACATATGTGTACCTTATGGATCGCAAACCTGAATACAGCATTTTGAACAATTACAATATTCCAACAAAAGGTACTTTACATATTATTTTATACTTGTCAATTTATTATCGAATTTCTAAAATGATGTTATTAACATCTTGATGAATTTATTTTATATGGAAAAAATCTTGTTTTTCAAAGGTCTTGCTCATTTGGACGAAAACCAATACCTTTGGAAATTCGACAAGAAGACTACTGATGTCAATCCTGAAGAGGATAAAAAAGAGCTTTACCCAGAAATCACCAAGGAACATAAGGAGTACATGTTTTCCGAAGGTTTGGTCAAGCTCTGGACCAGTTTTGCTGAAACTGGGTAAGATTCTCTTAATTTAATTACTAAATTAATTCATTTGATTAAGATGTTTTCTAGAAATGAGAATTATTTGCTGTTGATTTTAGAAAACCTACCAAGCTCTTCGGAGATGGAAAAGAATGGAAAAAGCACGAATACTCTGAAAAACCCAAGTGGTTGAAAATCACAGACGGAACGAAACTCGTTGATGAAGCTACCTTAGAACCAACTCCAGAATTCGATGAAGTTCTAAACCGAATGGAATTCTGGCGTAAGGCACTCGCTGAAGACTTGTCACCCGAGGTGGAGAAACCTGCCTTAGAAAAATTCTAATCAAATCAATATACAAAATGTTATCCTTTTGTGTAGACGTTACCTCTTTATTAACAACTTTTCATTCAACTGACCATCATTTACATTCTTATTACTTTAATATTAATTACATCATGTCATGTCACATAGTACTTCAAAATACTGATTTCATGAATAGTTCTCACTTTTTAGAAACACACGAAAATGTTATTACTTTTTACTCTGAGACGGTACAACAATAACAAAATATTTCAAACACAACACAATAGTCTCTTTATGATATAAACTATAATTTTCAATACACGCTTACAAATACACAGAAGAATGTGAGACAATGATTTCAAATCTTTGCCTATATACTATGTTACATGTAATGTGCAAACAAATATCAAGCAAAGTAAACCACAATAAAACACTCCGTTATTGCATTTTAAAAACTTGTTAACTTTTGAAATTAATTTCCATTTTCTACAGTTATATCTCACACAAACATTTATTTTAACAAAGACCGTATCTAGGATTCCATTTCGGAGGGGTCAAAATACCAACATGATGCACACTAGTGTCTTTTGAAATGAACAAGAATTTCAAAATAATTACTGTGTTCATTTAATATCAAGCAAAGTGTAGGTGGGTTTTAGAATTTCTTTCACCTGCCACTCTCACTTTCCAGGTTAACGCAACATTCCAATGAATATATCCAAGACACACCATTCAGTCAGTCTGATGCCCGAAAAGAGTTTTTATGTAGGTGGAGGGTAACAAATATCTTCAGAGCTTGCTATGATTATAAAATGAAACAAGAAATTTAATACTGAGTTAGGTCAGAGAATAATTATCTCATTGGACCATGAAACAACCAAATTGGTTTGCCCACACATAATTATATATACCAAATGCTCATCATACTGAAAATTTGCGTAGGCTTTGCGTAGGTTGCAGCTGGTAGCTACTTGAGAATCCTGGACATCGCTCCAACTTTGTAAAATTGAAAACTGTAAAGAAACAGACGATCCATGCAAAGTGCACCTAGGAATCTAAGCTAGTATCTATAAAGCTACTAATTAATTTTAGTGTCTGTATTGCACTTTTCGTCCTGGTAATTTCATTAACAGTATTATTACTTCAGACCTGCATGATACTTGAATCACTTTGTGAAAATATTATTGTTAAATTATCGTTTCAAATCGCCTTCAGATAAGACTTGAATTTCTAACATTGCACAATATATTTGCATATTCTAGCCCTGACAGCAATCTATTTTTAGCAGATATGATCACCAAAAAAGTTGTTGTGTGTCTATTGTGAAGAAGTAATTCAAACAGAGTATACAAAAATGAAAATGTAATTTTCATTCATTGAGTTTTCCAATTGGGACGATGTACACAGAGATTTCTTAGTACACTATTTGTATTTCTCTCGAGATACTAACATAAGAGCATTGTTATAATATTTTATAAACAAAAACTATCGTAATATTACTGCTTCTACTTGAAGATTGATATGCTAATGTAAACTGGGAGGTACTTATATAGTACACAAGTACAACTGATAACTTGCCTGCATCTTTGTTTAAGCACAACGCAACATGGACATGAAATAGCATTTTAGTGTTGTAAATCCCAACTCATGTATATTTTAGTACTCCACCTAATGTGGCTTCAACGATATACCTAGTTGTTTGTACATAACTATACAATGTATCCATTACAAATGATAAAAAAAAACTTGTACTTCCTAGCAGGAGAATAGAATTCATACGTATAACTATATAACATACTGTACCCTGTACTGTACTCATTCAGGGTTGCATAGCTAGAGAAAAACATGGTGAAATAAACGCACGTCTTGTGATGGAGAATTTTCTCCAAATTCGTAGGTTACTCGTGCTGAGTCTGTGAGTTATACTATGTAGTAGTAAAGAGTACAGAAAACACATTATTATAACCCTTTTTCAACCAAGATCTATAACATGTTCTGTTTAGCGTAGGTAAAGTACGTATGTGCATTTATCACAAGATATATAATATGAACTCCAAAATGAAGTTATAAAGAAATGCAGAGTATACATTAGTTCCTGTATATACATTGAACCACTATTCTTGTTCTTAGACTTGTTATAACATTATTTTGAACTTATATATGGTTTGTGTATGTATATTGCTTTATAAGGTGAAATAGCGTGTATAAGTATGCGAATGAAATGCTCCAAGTCTTCTCTCCAATTTTTGCACACGTGAACAAGCCTAAAAATAGATTTTGTGCTGTTCTCCGTATGTGATCTGAGTTTCGGTTTATTTAGCTTCAAATCGATGTAGTAGTGAAGTGAATTGGTGCCGGGCCGGTTTTTCTTCATGTAAGTGTATGCTATATAATATTATATGATGTATGTATGTATGTATAACGCTAACTCACCATATAATATTAGATGTACCACACACGAACCAGGAATCGGATATATGTAAGGCCGCAGGAGGGAAACACAATCACTAACTTCTACCATAAACTTTTTTCTAAAAGTAAAAGATGATTAATTTTCTTCGCGTATCCGTAGGGCATTAAAAGCTAATAATACTGTATATATTTTATTCACTTGCTGTATTCTTATTTTGGTAAGAAACTGAATTCGGGTCTCTATACATTTTTATGGAGGAAAGATAGCATTATATTTGCAAATGAAATGAATACCGCAGACAAGACATGATTGGAATATTACATGATTGGGGTAGGTACTAGGTACCAAAATGTAGGATTTCTCACTTTTGTATCGTCTTTTGTTTTAATTGCAAAAATTTGGCATTTTCTGTCGTTTACTTGTAATGCATTTATTGATTAACTGATTACCAACTACTGATAGGTACTAAAAATTGATACTTTATTAAGTAGCGGAAATGATTTGTCCGTCTCTCTGTCTGTCCCTGTCGTGCACTTTTAACAAAATGGACTACAACTGACGCTACTTGGTTATATATCCGTTTAATATGGTTTATTATAGTTCCTTTCCTTTCTCATACTCCTTGAGAATTGTTAGATACACGACACAGTATTTCACGAAGCGTTTGAAATACTTGTTATGCCTTTCCTTTTGGAGATTGCAGTTGCTGTAACGGAAGATTAATAACTCGCGTTTAAAACAGGAGAGATCTCCTGTTTTAAAAAATTGTTTTAAAAAAGAAAATGGTTCGAAGATCAAATGTATTTGTTTTTGACACAAAAGCGTCAGCGTATATAGCTATGCAATTTTACCATGTTTTTGGCTCTTGAAATCATTGTACCGATTTTAGCTCACTCACGGTAAAGTCATGAATCATGGCTATGAGATGAATATTCATTCCCTGGATTATATTTCTTGTAAATAACAAATTTAATGGGCAAATATCTAAGCAATAATACGATCAGATCCACTGAGCTTTCTTTTAACAATCTCAGGTATTGTCGCGGAGGGATATTATTTCCACTTAGGTGTTAATGATCGTAATGATCACTTCTGAGAATGATAAAACAAGAAAAAAAGATCGTATTTCAAACGTAATCGTGAGTATTGTGCTTGTCCATTTTTGGTTGTTGTAATGATTGTTATACCAGACAGACGTCTGGTTTCTAACCCTTGTTAAATCACAACGTGATGCAGTTCCAAGGAACAAATATGCATTTCTTTCTTCGTGCGGTCAGACTAGTCGAAATTATGTTAATACCTATATACAATTACTGTACTGAAATCGTGGACGAATCATGTTACCTATTTCGTTAGTTGAATTTATGGTCTTGAAATTCATCCTACAGATTTCTGGAAATTATATCGTGACAAAGAACTTTAGGTGTCATCCGTAATCACCGAGACCTTTTGACGAATGTTATATACACCAAACCGAATAATGATAGTTATAGGGTCGTTTGTAATCATCAAATAATAATGGTCCCTGTTAGCGGTAATGGGGAAAAAAATAACTTAATATATTAATTACGGAACGATATTTTCTTGGAACAAAAAGTTGTCAAGATTGACCGAACTGATTGTATTGTGTTGCATTTAGGTTTAAATGGTCATAAATAACTATCAGTTTCCAGAAGAAAAGGCAAATAAACTCAGAAAATCTCGTATTTTAAAAGGAAACGTCCTAAAAACTAAATGCAACAGCAACACCACCATGAAATGAATAGTGATCCACCAACCACAAACGCACCAATTTTGTATGTATTTTATGTATTTATGTAATTACACGGGCAGGTACTACGTTTTTTTCATAGTATTTACAGTTTCATTTCAAGCTATCAGGCACAGCTCACATGAAAATAGTGCTATGCACAAATGAAACTATGATAAGGACACCAAGTGCAACCAGCACAAAATGAGAGGATTATAAATACACTTCCCAAGGATACTCCTCATTTTACATACATTTTTTGCATAATAAATGTAAATGACGAAACCCTAAATTTTTTTAGCAGATACACCAAAAGGAAATGAAAGAGAAAAAGGAATGGTGAAAGTATGAGAAATTTTGACGGTGAAAGCAAAGGGAGTTTGAGGGTGAAAGTAGGCGAAATTTTGTTGTTAAAAGTAAAAGAAATTTAGTCCGTGACAATACGTGGAATTTTGACGGTGAAAATATGCGGAATTTTGATTGTGAAACTATGTGGAAATTTGATGGTGAAAGCATTGAGAGTTTGGCGGTGAAAGTAGGATGACTTTAAGCAGTGAAAGTAGGATGACTTTAAGCGGTGAAAGTAGGACAAATTTATGCGGTGAAAGTATGAGGCATTTTTGTAGTAGAAGTTTAGGTTTAGAAGGCGAATAGATACAAATAACAACCATAGTATAAGCATAGGGTTGTGTTGCATAACAGCTCTTCACTGTGCCATGTCACATTTTCCAATGAACAAAATGGAGAGCCAAATAATTGATTGGCTACTTTTATGTAATACATACATTATACTTATATTCCTCCCACTTTCTGCCAGCTGTCCTTATTGTCATTTTTCAAAGTGACACCTGTCTGTGGTGCCAGTTAGTTTGACACGAGAATAAGCGCACAAATAATAATTTTTCCTCCTGTAATTAATTCTTTATGAGATTTGATTGTGTTCGCATTTCTGTGTTTAATGTTCTAGCTGACCTACAGTTTATATATAGTACAGATAACTATAATCCCTAGCCTGTATCAAAGAAAAATATATTCAAGGAATCTGCAGACACAGAACGAAGAACTACTAAAAATAACAGTTATTTATATTTGGATTTACACATTACTGGGTAAAATTTAAACTTAAAGTTAATTAACGACTTAAATTTTAAATTTAAGTTAATATTCTCGATTTTTAATACCCACGACAAATGAAAGAATACTACCCGTATTCGTAAACTCATATAGTACACAAGTGAAGTAAGGAAGTGAAAAACTTGCGATAGCAATAATGCATGCCTCCAAATCTGTGTATACATTTACGTCCTTAACGATTGAATTTTTCAGAAAAAGTGCTTTAGACTCCACTCTTCAAGTCTCCTTTTATGTGCCCCGCAACGCTAATATTCCTATTCTGTGAAAATACAATTCGCAGTTTTTGTAAAGTAGTTGTTCTATTGTGAAGCATTAAAGTTGGTTTAACGATTTCTGAAAACTCTCACTTTTCTTAAAGTAAACAATTCTGTTGAGTAAATCCTGCAAACCTCTATTATCCAAAACGACTTTCTATTCTCTTCCTGAGAAAAGCTTCTTTCTCCCTAGTGGTGCAATTCACCTTGCCCCCACACACTGCATTCGAAACAAGAATGGTAATAACAACACTTTCCACAGTGTCATCATTGTATAATATTCACCTAGAAATTTCACGTGCCCATCCTATCCCAGACACACACGAAAACTTGTGTGTGTCACATAATATTTCCTTTCATGAATTTGCTAACTTTTTGCAACCAAATAAAAATAGCACGTCACAGTCACGCTCCTTTCCACCAGTCAAACTCTCACAATTTATTTACCAACTCAAGAATATCTGTATACAGCAGAAAAATAGATTTACACCAATGTTTCCCTAATAACTCTATTTATACACTAGAAACAGACAAAAGCGTTAATCAATTATGAGCTGGGTCTGCCTCAATCCATAGCGAGATAATTTATATCAGTACGAGTCCCGCAGTTCTCTTTTTAGCCAAAGAAATCCATTAGTTATCACAAAACCACTTTGGCTTCATCAACAACCCTTCATTAAAAATAGCCACAAATATTTCTGTATGTACATACATACAATACTAAAATAGATAATAAACCTATACTAATATTTGTATGTGCATAGTTATATTAGTAATATACTTAAGTAATGTGTATGAATGATGAGGGCGTTTAGTGGAAAGTCAATAATTGAGCCGCAAAAGTACCACTAGCCGTAACCACGATCCCTCCTCAAGTATCTTGCTGCCCGCTTTTCCATTCAACCCACACGCACGTCCATCTCCGGCAAATTATATTTGTTATCGAAAAAGATTCTCGGGTTCTTTCTCTGCATCCAGGCATTGCTTCCGAGAAGAGTCACTTTTATTTCCCGTCATACTTATATGTGGCTCCGTTTAATAACATAACCCGTTCTGCTGTTTCCTGTGTGTCTGTACTCTCTGTATGTACTGTATAGATAATAGCATCAGAACAGAACATGTAAAGACACATACACAAAACATTAGACATTAAGTGTACCCTTCACATATGACACATTACAACGATCTTGACATTGCTTCACTTGTTCCTTTTCTTCTCCGAACAGAAATCCATCTTGCCATTTTGCTGTAATAGAATATTTTCATGGACTTTTCTCTGAACACAGAATGAACTATTTACGTAAGAAAGTGGAAGGATGATCTTCCCTGGCAAATACCATGCATCCCTTGAGGTTCCAAAACAACTTCTCAGTACCTAACCTCCACAATGCATAAAACACGGTTTTATCGAAATACTACATGGCTTTATTACAAAATAGGCTTACACTCAAAATAATCCAGACCCTTATGTATCTGTATTATAATATCTGGAATATTATAGTATAATATACAAGAAACTCCTTTTCAAAGAAAAAACTGAAAGCCAATCCATCCCAGACTGAAATACTTGCATGTAGTATTTATATTATAAGGTTGCGGTGTAATGTTACAAAAATAAATACAAATTCTTATTTAATATGATACAGTACTGGATGCATATTTTGATGGAATAAAAACTGATTTTACAAATACAATACATATCTTAGCCTTAAGACAGCTCTTGAATGACAGCTATAAATATTAAAAGAGCAAAGCAAAAAATTCGCTATGTTTAATCAATGTTCAACACAATTGAAATCTTACAGTTGTAAGAGAAAACTACACAAAATGGATTTGCATTTTTTACAAATATCAAAGAAAAGAATTTTTTCACATAAACATTTGTCTGGGTCTGGATAACATAATGATAAATAAACCTTTGTACTATGTTAATCAGAACTCAAAAAAGAAATCAAAGTTCAAAATACGATTGTATAATGTTACAAAAGATACAACAGTCTTAACGTTTATGATATGTCATAGTCATAATGGAAAATCTCTCTTTGTGTAAAGAAATGATTGAAATATTATACTCAATTGAAATAATTTTTAACTATATCAACGATCAACCACAGACAAATTCCACATTATTTTTGACAAAGGATTGAATACAGTGTACAAAATCCATTCAAAGTACATTGAGATAACCATACAATATAATATTCCCAAATCCATTTCCTAGAAATTCTTCTTAACAGATTTACGTTTATTTATACGTTGGTTGTGAGACTGAATGATTTAGTCTTAGTACATCCTTTTTTCTACATCCATTGAAGAATTCTCTAAATAAGGTATTTTAAGACTACAAAAATATTAATAAAAATTTAATCATTTCCAACATATTTACGAAGTAAAAGCCTTCCTTTTGATAAAGACAAATTCCTGTTCTAGGAAATGTTTTGCCTAACGACCTAAATAGCCTGCTTACCTATATAGGTAAATATAATTCATACATACGCAATATACTATTTCATAGGTAAAATGATGCCCTTGGAACTGAATTAGTATGAGTAAGAATTTCGTACCTTTTTAATAATGCTATACTAGAGATATTTGTGCCAGTAGTGTACTATTAACGAATATAGTCCAAAGTATACCTACCTAGGTAGTGTCTGCAGTGTCGGTGTCAGTCTGATTTGTGTGGTTTAGTTGTAAAATAACAAGAAAAGGGAATTAAAAAGAGTTTATATTCATCCGTGTGTACGCAAATACTTTGCGTGCTGAAAGCCTACTGTGCTGCTATAATAAATATCATGTCATACGCCTACAGCGTAAAAGGACAGGTTGTATACAGTAGATAGGTATATACGATAAGGAATAAATGATCTGATCTCTTTCTTCCTCTCGATAATTTGAGTACGTTTCATTTTTACCTCAAGGTATTTTAAATTCCTGCTTCGCACACGACAGAAATTGTTTTCTGAGAATTTTGTACATAGGTACTGTACTATAGAAAAGAAGACGGGAAGAAAAAGAGGAAAGAAATGGAGTTCAGACACAGAGAGTGTTGACTGTGCCATCTTCATAATTGTATGTATGCTATAATATGTAGTAAAGCACCTGTAAATAAATATCTCTGTTAAAGTACATAATATATTCTTCTTACGAATAGCTCATAGCTCGTTTTATGGTACTACTAGTGGGTACTTGTAGCACTACATACGTCAATAAGATAAAAAGAAGAAGGAAAAACCTTGTGTTGTGTATGCATAAGTATATAGTGAGGTTTAAGGTAGTCGTGTATAGAGCAGTAGTATATTTAAGCAGTGTATTGCGGCATGATGGGAAGTTATAACTAATGTTTGTTCTTTGATGTCGTGTATGGTTGCCAACAGGTCGATAAATATCTTATTATTATGTATGGTCTTCGTTTTCATGAGATTTTCCAGTGTAAATAAATTAAAACCTAAGGAAACACTTACTTTCACTAGCTTGTAGGTATTGGAACTCTAAACAAATATACGACACGTCCGTAAAAGCTGTAGGTCTACACGTTCCATGCAACATCCGTTCGACGCAAGGAACCGAACACCTTTCAAATCGTCATGCTTCAAAATCTACTCTATACACAACCACGCATATACACAGCAAGAATGACATTATTTTTAATACAAACACTGCATTATTTCACACACTTTAAATGATAAGCCTAACATATTATGGCAATTATACAGGGTGGTCTAGCCATCACGTACAGTAGTAATACATGGGAGAGAAGTAATACATGGGAGAGACTTCTAATTTCATGAGCTTGCTGGCTTCGGAGTGGCGCATAATGCACAGCAAAAACAAAGTGAAAGTCTCTCCTATGTATTTTTACTGTACGTAATGGCTAGACCACCCTGTATAATTTCCACACATGCACAGGCATAATATGTCGTATCCATCTACCTAAGTATGTAAATAAATTATTCATGCATATGCATAAAAATTCATTAGCTTATTATCTAAATGACCTTGTGAACTTCATAATTGAATGCTAATTAATTCAGAAGTGTATGTGTTACAAACTCTTCATTGTGAAGGAGACTGTACTTGATAAAAACTTTAAGTTAATTACTTGTTTAAGTTTTTAATTTATGATTTAAATATTGCCCACTAAATTAGTTGTAATCAACATTTCTTTTTATTATACATGAATTGCAGATTAAACTCAGAAATATAATTGTATAATGTGATTATCCACAAAAAATGATGTTTTATTTAAAAGTGGGGGCATGAAGAACACTACACGTATGTACACCTACAATTTATTAAATAGCTACGCTGTAGACTACTAATGTATAAGTATTAAGTACACAACAAGATGCGCACGTGTGAATGTACTGTATTTGATTTGTTTTCTAAGTACTAGCAATAATTTATGCAGAGAATGCAGACCAAGTGCATATTTACAGTAACAAACTAACACATTGTATGCATGCACACTGAATTTCCAAGTATTGCAAGTATACCATACCTTGGCTGGCTGACAAATACATAGGACGAAATTATTTATGGATATTATTATCTCTGTATTTTTCGAACTACTTGAAACAAATGAGCAGAAGAAAAATTGTTGCAAGATTTGAGTTATTATATTGTTTCTCATATGGTTTAAATATTTGTTGTGGCAAAGCACGACAATTAGGTATATACTAGAAGCTCTTAAATTATGAAGTGTATTGCTGTGACTTTTGCATGCAGATACATTTCCAAGAATAGAGTTAAAACCTTAAAACGTCTTATCGTTTCGTAGGTAAGTAGGTACTTCGTACTTCGTAGTAATAACGAGTGAGTGTGGCAATTGTCGTGACACTATGTTAAAAAATATGAATGAAACACGGACTGTACTATATACGTATAGTGTAATTATGAAAAGCAAGGTAAGTGCATTAAAAATTCCAAGTATTGTTTTCTCCACATTATTGTCGTTTTCCATAAAGTTCTTCAAATTCTTTTCCAGTCCTCCCACACCCATGCAAATAAGAACTTTTACTTTCACTCCAGGCTCTGCAGGAATCTCCCCATGTAATTTATTTATGGTAAAACTTGGAAAAACTTTAAATGAATAAGTTAATAATAAAAAGTCGAAAGTAATTGTAAAATATGGAAAGTTGGGTTTCTCCCAACCTTGTCTTTAACTTGCCATGATTTTCTAAATAGAAAGAGATGAGACACAATGGACACCCATTGAAAAACGGCCACAGAGCTTTTAGAACACAAAACACACCTTTCTTTGTCTGTGTAGTGTAAGTATTACTACAATAATAGCCTTTAGGGAACCACTAAGATCTTCATGATGAAAAAAGTGTATAAATGTAGCTCCATATTTAGCAGTACCTACCTAAGTAGATATTTTCTTATTTTTTCGTGGAATACTATTACTAGAATTGATAACCTTAGATTAATTTATATACCGATTCCAACTATAAAAACAGTCTGCACACGAACAATTCATTGCAAAAAGGGGTTGCAAAAAGGCGTTTTGTGAAATAATCGTATATTTCATCATTAGTTTTTAGTAAGGTCACACAATACACAAAAATGTCTCTTGTCTCGTTGTATCGTAAACAGTTACAGCTTTTACTACAAAGAATCACACAACTATTATCAACCCTTTTACTTGCAATGCCCCAACTACACTTATATACTTGTAGTGTAGTACAAAAACATTTACTAGGTACATAATACTACAGATAGTCCTGTACTACTGTACTATACTGCCTAAATCGGAGTTGTATAATGTGTTAAAGTTTTTGCTGCAAGAATATTTTCTTTTTCTAGCGTGGGAGTAAAATAGAGAGCTCCGTCAGCTAGAACGCAACTAACATGTGTTTTATCATTCTTAACTTTTATTTACGACTATTGCTTTATCCATAATTGTACTTTAGGGTACAAAGTGCATGGGAAAACGGAGGAAATTAAACTTGACTCTTTCCCCGTCCTCTGCTTGGCTTTAAGAGAGCTCCTTATCAATAGCAAACTTTTTAAAACGACTTGACTTTTGATTATATGCTTAATAATAGTCCTTCATGCCAAAAACAGGTAATAATAAACTCATTGAACAACTTGAATAACAACACAACCCACCACACTTGCATTATTCCCAAAACTTTTGCATTAGTAGTCTAGTAACAACGTACAGGTGTTTCGTCGGATTTTAATAAGTACTGTACTATACCTACTTTATAAAACTAAGTAAATACTACACACCACAAAGTGAGGTTAAAAACACCAAGATTTAATCCTATAGTTACAAATACGTAATAGTCTCTCAAAAACACGTCATGTCCTCCCTTCTACTTGCGTACTGACATGTGAGCCTACCCTCAGCACATACACAGATGTTTTCATTGCACGCAAATACAATGCAATCCCAGTTAAGTATTTACTTGTACAAGCCAGTATAGTGTGCATATATATTGTATAATCATTTATACATACATACAAGTATTTATTTGCGATAATAGTTTACCTACCTAGGTAAATAGTTCCTTGCATATAATAGTAGTTTAGTCAGGGCCGTATCCAGGATTTGGTTTCGGGGGTCACCAACATGAAAATCTTATTATAAATGACAATTATTGCTCGTTTCGCAAAATAATGGGCTGAATTATGCCAAAATCACCCTAAAAGAAAATTTTCGCGATTTCTGGTACTTTTTGAATAAAGTAACCTCTTTTTTGGAGTTTCTGGGATGGGGCACGTGCCGTATTGCTCAGTCACTAGATACAGCCTTGGTTTTATCTTATATTGTTTAAAGAATTGGAAATATGTGTGAATGGACTGAAATAATAGAACTTACCATATACAATGACAGTGAAGATGTGCAGTAGTGGCAGATTCTATTTGTCTATTATACATTACATCGTTTGTCTAAACATTCATGTTGTCTGCAACACAGGACTTATGCTGTTTGTAAGTACATTGTGTGTACAAGGCTAATCTCGCCTTGGAGTATTAAATTTCCCATTTCCAATGGTACGGTTGTTTGTGTATGTACTATGTATGCTTCCACTCCTACTTAATGTTAATGTAAGTAGATAGTAGCGGTACACCTTCTACATTCGTAGATCTACACTTTTCGTAGATTTACTATTTCGTAAGCGATTGAGCGGGCGATTTAAAATTTCTAATGTACGAAAGTGTGAATCTACGATCGAAAAGTAAACAAGCCTCTGAGCAGAGTAGATCTACGAGGAAGTTCGTAGAAAATAGAGCGTGCTGATTGGCTAAAAGCCTTGCGGGTTGTAGTTTGTTGTAGAAAGCCGCCAAAAATCTACGAATGTGTAGATCTACGAAAGTAGAAGGTGAACCCCTAGTGAATGCATAGCTACGATTCGTCGTAGTTGTCGTCGTACACCACATTTTCCTTAAAGATTGCAATGCCCTGGGGAGTTTGTCGTGCAAATCGAGAAAGAAGATGAGAGTAGACTAGCCATACTCTGCATCACTCCCAGAGTTGTTGACAAGCTGAAAAACAAACACATACGCAGATAGTATACTACACAATACACATATTACAGAATCAGACGCAAGTTGAGAAAACGCATATATGTACATATTTTGCATAAATACGACTAAATTTAAGCATTTTGTTTTTGAAGGCAAAAAATGTATAGATAAATACAATAAGAAAGCACAGGAAATAAAATTATTGGGGACTTTCACAATTGTGAATGGGAATAAAGAAAATTTAATATGGTGTAATTTAAAAAATAAGAAAATAACATAAAGAAATGGCTTTAGCAACTTAATACCTTTAGAATACAAGGATGTAATAAAATTTTCATGTGTAATATGAAGAGTATGTAAGTATGTATATGCATATGTATGTAAAAATGTACAATGTATTTGTATGTATGTATATGAGATGAGGATGAGATAAAAATATTAGTCGCGTAGACACAGACAGACAGACACAAAGAGAGAGAGAAGATTTGGAGTCGTAAGTTTGGATTGGGATGGATTCACTTTGTGGTCCACAAGGGACATGTTAGAAAATCGTTCGAAAGCTTTCGCTGTAGAGAAAAGGACATTTCTTTACGTTGGCATTGCATCATCATCATCAATCGCAAATTAAATGCTTTCACCCACCCACACTCAGACAAATCTCTGCTTACGCACAGCAAAGCACATCCACACCGAGAAAAAAATCGAAATCTATCCTCCAAATCTGAACAGCGAATACATTTATAGTAAGTAAAGTGAATGACTTTGTCTGTTTGTCTGAGCAATGTGTACTTATACTCACTCTGATATTTATACTTTCTTTCTTTCTGCTTACACAGAAACAGGGTTTCTTACAACCCACAGGGATCAAGGCAATTCATACTAATGCAATGTTCAAGTACTTCATAGCAGAGTCTAAATGTTATCTAATCATACTTTTTATACCCAGGGAAATAAATAAACTCGATTTACACAAACCAACAACACTTTTCCTTTTTTCATCATTATCAAATACAGAAATCGATGAGTTCATTCATATTGTAATATCAGGATTTCTCAATTCCTCCAGCTCACATTCTAATATTGTAGAAATAAAAATTGTTAGGATTGAAATAATTCTTTACGTGTCGCATTGAAACAAATCTTGGGATTTGTGACGTGCGATTTAAAGTAAATGTTTTAGGCTTTATTGGGAATAAAGGATCAAGTTTTTTTACTTGAATGGCTAAAAATTTCATTTTTTTAAGAGTGTTTGTATTGAAGTGTATTTTAATGTGGGAGCAATAATCATGAAATTATTTTATACAAATTAAATAGGTAATATCGTGTATTAAGTGCACACTGCACTGGAATGGAGTTATAAGTTACATAAGAACTTGATCATGTATTAATAAATTTGAGTTTTCTTGGGAAATGTCAACAGTCAACTCTTCTGCTTCGTCATCATTAACATAATTACATTTACCTACAAGCTACAACCTGATGATATGTACGTGTTGTTAATTTGTGTTTATGGCCCTAGATACTAATTTATTGGGAAAGCGATGTGAGTGTTCAACTTGCTTTTAATAAAATTAAAATCGTTTCGTCGTATTCTGTCCTACGTTAACGTGTGTGGCGTGCATGAATAAATTATGCAGAAGTATTTTGAGTGGGTCTATTTTAGAAAATTGTTGCGAAATGAATTAGCGGAACGGTTGACGTTGTAGGTTTAAGTATAAAATGAAGCAAGTGAGTAGAATCACGACAGTTATGGATTCCAGGTAGTCTTGTCGTCTGGCATTGCCAAATATGCCAGTTGCTTTCATGTTGAATGTAAAAGGTGGAAGGAAGGGAAGTACGTGGTGCGACAGAGAAAGCAAAGCAAAGAGCAACCCTTGCCTTGATTTCATTTGCTCTGTTTCTCTTTGCTCCGTTTCTGATGTAAATATTTCATGTAAATTGCAAATATTCCAAAAATAGCCTAAAGTAGCACTTCCGCCATTTCCTTCAGTTTAATTTTGAGTTTTGGTCATAGTTTGCAAGGAAAGTCCGTTTCCAAACTAGAACTCCCGTTGCATGTCTATAATTTCAATTCTCAGCTGCAAATTACACGGAGGGAGCTTTGGTTTTCGGAATGCTTTTCCCAATCGACTTCCTATTCTCGTTACAATTAATTGTAATGATTTTTTCTGATTTTGTAATTACTTCTATGACAAAAGCACCTACGCAATTTAACTCTGCTCCACAGAATGCAATGCAATCCTATACAATTTACAAAATCCCTCTTGCTTTCTTTTTAAAAACTACTATTTTCACATTTTCACCCAAGTCTAAACTAACTAAATACACGTGCACACTTAAAATAACCTTTTTACACAAAATCTCAACAAAAGGAAAAATGATACCTATGCCAGAAAAAAATCACCCCCACTATTAAAATACCTCAGGTGTAAACTATACATTGTATTTCCATCCTACTACCCTTGAAAAAAACTTACCTAAAGAACTTGATTATACTTTACTAAACCTTTTCCAAGGAAAAAGTAAACAATTTCTTTAAATTATGGCAATTGGAGCATAAAAGTTTGTAGGAAATGCACGTGTCGACTTTTCCAGACATTTTTTTAAATACTAATTTTCCATATCATGGATTCATTTGCAGCATTAATTTATTCTGCTTCGTTTTTCGCTGAAGAAAACCGTGTGGTTTTGATAACCTTGAACCTTTTCACCTTTTCCAAAAACAAACCGAATTCAGTCTAAAGTGTTTTTTCCGCTATGCTACTAAAATATTGCAATGATTATTTTACACTCGGTCATAGCCTCTCCAAGGAAAATATAAGGGGAATACATAATATCTTCATGCATTTAATATAGGCAGGTACTATGTAACAGAAGTATACAGAAATTAAGACACTATCTGTATTACAATTAATTCCCTCCCGAATATTCCTTCCTTCCTTTCTTCTTCAACTCGTCATCTTCACTTCGTGAGTTTACCACAACGGTACAGCAACAGCAACCCGCAAACTTTACACAAATCTGAACACTACTATATAAATTCCAATCTGCTGCAGTCTCACGGTTCTTACCGCAGCAAAACTTTACATTCCTTTGTGCATCTTCTTCCTTATAACAACTCTAAGGAAAACACAGACAGTAATAAGTATAATAAAACCTTGAAAATATGTTGCTGAAATCATGAAATGTGTGTAATACCCTTAGAATACTGCTATTATATTACACTTAAAATACACTTGTAGCGTAGTGTAAGTATAGTGTATAGTCTGTGACACAGTTATAAATGATAAAACAGAATGATTGTGTATATAAATGTAAAATCGCGACTCTGACTAACGAACTGAGGAACTACTCCATTATACACGAGACAAAATTCTTATTTGCATTGTATATAAACAGTAAATGTAGTTTCAAATCTTGGCAAATGACGACAACAAGAAGAAAATCACAATTATAGTCGTAGCGTTTTGAATTTCGGCATGTTGTCCCCAATCTCATTAACTACTGTTACGTGATACATTGCTTTTCATTCAAATGCAGTTACTAAAAATAACTAAATTGCCATTAGTCAAGAAATATCAAAGCGACTGCGACTCAAGAAAGAACATAATATAAAAAGTATCAAGTTCTCAGCATTTCTACAATTGTATTGTAAACACAAAAACCTATGCTTGGTCAACAAATGATGTTATTGTAATATTGTAGTACTATATAATAAACTTAATATGAGTGAGTGACACATTTACTTTGGTTTGGTTATAACTTAAAAGGAAACTTGAATCCCTTGAATTCCTACTACAATGCTGTCTTCTGTTTATAGACTACCAGATAATCAAAACAGTTTTACTTGACAAAATTTGAGTTGTGGTTTTAATAATACCTACCTTTATTGTTAAATGCATGGTAAGTACCAATATGTAAGTTGTATTTATTTTATAACAATGTAGTCCAATGCAATTTGATACAGGTTCTATTATCTGTTGTAAGCATTCTATTCAAATGCTGTATTAAATACCAAAACAATAAAATTGTGCATAAATGTGCGATATTTATACAAAAGTATGCATATAGGTAGTTAGCAGTTTTTCATATTTACATGCATACATACTGTCAAGGCTGTATTGAAAGGAAACAAAAGGGGCATCTGCCTGTCTAGATATCTCAAAAAGATTTTATTTTACCAAAAAAAAAGCAAAGCTACGCAGAAATTTTAGCGATACGCTCGATCGTTAGCAAATAAAATCGTAATTTTGACATTTCCGTTAGGTGTAGTATGGATTTCGCAGTATATCGTGACCTGCATACAGATAGGCATTATTATGTTTATTATTAAAATAAAAAAGTTTGCCATGAGATTCTAGTAAACGTAATATTATGATATTCGATTCATAATAGAATCAGAAAATTATTTGTTTTGAGTCGATACGGCATTTCCAACTGCGTATTACATGTTAATAGGTATATAAAATAAATAATGTAGTCCGAAGGAAATATGGACTTTGAGTGTGTCTCTCAGCCTGTGGCAACAAGTTTAACTTTAGTGTCTCTTCGGGTAACCTCCCACCAAAACCACAAGTACCCACACACACACACACATACACACACACAGAACACGCGATCTTTTCCCTTTCTCCCATTTTGTTCTGTTGCTTTTTCTCTTTCCTTCGTAATACATGTTTCTGTATATTTTCCATGTAGAGACATTTATTTCATTACACACGAAAGTGGATTCTATTCTACAACAGGATTCCGTATCTGTACTGATACACTAGTAAACTAGAGAGAAGAAGGGAGCAGAAAGTTGCCTGAAGGAAAACATATTATGTGGTTCATTATTTCACCATGTTCATGCACCTACCTCCATATTAAACACTGTTAAATGCACTATGACTGCTACTACGCGACAATTTCCCAAAAAACTCGTTTACGTTGAACATTGTTCAATTCACGTCACTCGCGAGTTAAAAATGTTATTTTTGTCACACATACCATCAAGTAGACTCCAACAATTAGTATTTTCATTGTGTTTTGCTTTCATTCGTCGACTAGAGTCGTAAACTTGTTTTAGTGCATTCAAAGCTTGAATTTGACTTATTTTTACTTGAAATTTATTTAGCTGTGTAGTTTCTGAATAAAAATACATGCAGTTTGTGCTATAAATATGCCTTACTCCGGTTATTGCACGTATTATTTTTTGCACAATATTTTTTTAGAATATTATGTATAGTTTAGTATACTGTGCTGTATGAAAAAAGCCACCTGGCAGGACGAAAATAAAAACGGAATATCTACTGCCATTGTAATAATAATAACATCATAAAGTCATGTTTTAGGATTTAGTCAAGGAGAAAGTCGCTACTAAATAGGAGAGAAAGAACTCGAGTTGCTTTCAGGTCTACCATTTCTCAAAATTATTACCGGACAGACCCTCCTTCTCGACTCTCATCTATTTTTAGAGCATTTCTCTCATAATTCTACAAGCTTGCCGGGTTTTTGGAATTGTCCCTTCTGATATCATCACTCATAATTCTCTCTCTTTCTCCTTTATTTCACCCACTACGCACATGCATGCACGTATATAATAAATATATGCTTTACACAAACAGCTCCCTGTAATGCTCTCCGTATTACAATTCACCACGTTTCGCCAAATACCTATACATTATACACACATACATTCAAAACACACACACAATATACATTAGTGTGACGCAAGAGAGTATACCTATGCATTATGAGTCCCTGCACTATACATAGTACTAACTAGTAACGTATAATGTCACTTGAGATTTTCTACCAGTAATATTACAAATGCATTTTCCATGGTACAAGATATACACACTCAATTTGCATATAGGTATTCCCTATTTGTGTTAATACTACTGTTGTTGTACGACACACCATAACTATAATATATTAACAAAACCTTCCCCTATTTCCTTCATTTTTGCATGGCATCCCTATAATTTAACTTTGCAGCATTCCAAACATAAAGATTCTATGTGAATTATGACTTTTCCGTTTCCCAATTAAATCCATGCAATTTTCCCCTGGTATAATAATCATACTACACTAGTACAAGAGACTTGTGCTAAAATTATTTATGATCCCATGTATATATAGAACTAGTCTATGACTGTTTTAACCCTACCACCACCGCCTCACACAATCCCAATACAAATACCTACACAGTCTACAACTAATAACGAGTACAACTAATAATAAGAAAACACCTTCATGTGGAAATTTCCCTATGTGATTCTCCCACCTACCGCATGCATTCCACGTACTACAAACAATGCACGTAAACATAATACACGAATAATTCCATTGTGCTATTTTAGCCAACAACTTTCACATTGTATGTTAATAATAAACTCTAATGATTTTTCCCGATATATTGAACTACACCTACAGAGTATACTAATTCTAAGTATAGAGTCATGTTTTAATGTAATACAATATTCAGCTTGTAATATAATTCCAACACTACAGTCTGAAGTGCAGGGAGTTAATGTCCATTGCCATTGCGAAACACAAGGGTTGGGCAATAAGGTGAGAGTTGAGTGAACCAAGGCGAACAATGGGTAAGAAATGTGTTTAATCTAATTTCATCTTTAGCATTTACTATGATATTAATCCTCCATGTTATGATGTAAGCAAATATTCTTTGTAAAGCTTTTACACTCGTCGTCAGATAGAATAACACTTTCATTTGCAACACCTACACAAAAAAGGAATTTCCTTTGAATGTATATTATGAAAACAGATGGACAAAAATTAGAACATCTATCTACGTTAATGCTCCGCTTCAATTTATGCACAAAGTGAAACGCTACACTCTCCCCACTCATTTAACCATATTGTGATGTGATGCTTTTAAGTATATTGTGATGCTCATACAGTGTGGGAAATATACAACTTTTTAAGTCTAAAATTCTGTTACATGAGACAAAATTTATAAATATTAACCCATGCAATAGTTGAAGCAGCTTAGCCTGTATAGACTAGGTCTATTGACGTTGAGTAGAAGTACAGGTAAGAATGAAAGTACTTAGGGATGAATGAATGAAGGTACTTACAATTAATACTTTGGTAGCAAGAGACAATTTTATTCGTGGCAATACATCTCATAATCAGGTGTACAGTGTACACGATCAGAGTAAAGACGAAAATTTGTTGAACGAACGTTATTTCAGAATATTACGTCACCACATCTCATTTGGCAGTATATGGACTTAGTCACTCACTCACTCATAATTTCATTATGCACTAAAAGCAACAAGAGAAAGTTTTATTCAAATATTGCTTGTGTGTTTGGTCTACGGATGTGTCTGACTGACAATGAGTCAACTTAGCATGTTGCGGTGACTGTGTGTTGTGTGAGTGTACACTCGAATCAAGGTTACTTTTCCTTGTAATTGTCATCATTATTTTTGTGGGACAACGTCTAGCGGAAAAGTCTCTCTATGTGGTACTACCAATCTGTAATACTTAAAATGCTCGTGAAATCCCAAGTACTTTAGTGGGAATACATTATTACAAGATCATGGATATACTCATAGTATGTTAGTATAGAGTATTTGCACTTACAAGCAAAGCAGAATATTAAAACTGCATTGGAAGTAGAATTGTACTCTACAATGCTATAAGAGAGAAAGAGAGAGAAAGTAGTTGAAAGAAAGAGTATCCAACAGGGATTCATTGTGTAAAAGGAAATACTTTAAACGTCATGCTTTTCGCTGATGTTGACTACAATTCGACAGAGAGTTTGTATGTAGTAGGCACATGTCCCACAAAGACTGGACATCAGCAAATAGGTATAGATGAAGATTCTGTATAAAATACTGTGTGTGCTTAGACATATGTTCACATAGAAAATTTGGTATTATTACTGTACTATACTAATAATGTATGTATGTATATGTGTAATAGGAAATGGGCATTGTAGAATACAACGTATGGGAACTGAACAAGTGTGAATAGAATGTTAAAGCATGCTGACAATAGTCAAAGGCCAGAGAAGTCGGCGAAAAAACGAGTCATTGTGTAAACGGAGTCATTTCCCGGTTTTCCAGGAAGTATTGCCCCTTTGGCTCTCTCGTGCCCGTGGTTTGGCTAGCTACGTTTTGCCAAAAGCGCTAAAACATTACCCATAAGATTACAACACTTGAGTGATTCACTTTTTCATTAATCATACCGCCCATAGTTCACTCTTTTTCAGTATTCTTATAATTGCACTTGACATTTAAATGTGTAAACTGTCTTTGACATTCATTATCCAAAAAAAAAATAACACTTCATTGAGTTTTTTGGTGTATGTACAAATAAGTACCTAGCAGTCCATGCACACACACCCATACATGTACCTGCGGACGCTTAAGCGTGTTAAGTACGATTTTTCGACTTTTTCTACCAGAACGGATGAATGGGCAAAGAAATTTAAGCGAAACGTGAACACACACAAGTGTTTCACCTCTAGAGAGAATCATATTACGTAATACACTGACTATACCACACCACAATTCACCTTCTCCTTGTTTTAAATTGCATTGGCCTGTATAAGTACGGTGACCGTACATCACTGCTCGGTGTACATCACAGCTCGCAGATTTTACAGCTCGAGTACACCACAGCTCGCGAT
>JAQFYB010002170.1:0-26394 GCA_034694085.1 Pogonognathellus longicornis | reverse complement strand
CTGCATGTAAAATTTTTTCCGTCGCAGTATTTAGTCTCCCTGTATGTTAAAATTTTTCTGTCGCAGTATTTAGTCTCCCTGAATGTTAAAATTTTTCTGTAGCAGTATTTAGTCTCCCTGTATGTTAAAATTTTTCTGTCGCAGTATTTAGTCTCCCTGAATGTTAAAATTTTTCTGTAGCAGTATTTAGTCTCTCTGTATGTTATATTTTTTCTGTCGCAGTATTTAGTCTCTCTGTATGTTAAATTTTTTCTGTCGCAGTATTTAGTCTCTCTGCATGTAAAATTTTTTCCGTCGCAGTATTTAGTCTCCCTGTATGTTAAAATTTTTCTGTCGCAGTATTTAGTCTCTCTGTATGTTATATTTTTTCTGTCGCAGTATTTAGTCTCTATGTATGTTAAATTTTTTCTGTCGCAGTATACAGTCTCTCTGTATGTTAAATTTTTTCTGTCCCTCCCCGGTATAGGGTATTGAGTCAAAATTTTACAAAATGAGCTGAAACCCCCTAAATATTGACAATATTTAGCAAAAACGTCAAATATCCGCGCTTTGATTATCATGAAATATTATATCATTTCGTTCGCTGATTGGCCGTGCGGTGCGAAGCGCCGCCCTGATCCACTAGTTTGTTTCTAATACAATTATATATAACTTAATCAAGCTCACAAATAAAATTAAAAACATATTACGATTGACCCTTCCATCTTACCTGGTTTAAGAAATTGAGAGTCCAACTTCCTAGTTCGGTCATCGTCACAGCTGTCGTCATCATCATCTTGAGTGTAACTTCCTATAACGTGTTCAGGAGTAGCACTTGAACTCCTATCAGAACCACTAGGTTTTCTTCTTGTTCCCATTGTAGCTTTGTACAATACGATATTGATATCAAGTGCAAACTAATAAAATTAGAAAACAATAATCTATAAAATATCATAATCATAAAGGTTGCATGAAAATAAATCGATCTTTTGCTTATAATTCTGCTTATATATAAATAGAATATTAGCAATCAATATAATATTATAGTTAGTTACTGAAACATGCTAAAATGATTGCTTACCAAAAAGTGTAGTATCTGTAATATAATTACTATTTATATTACAGATATTAGTAAGTTATAATAGGATCAACTGAAATCATTGATGGCTTTCCACTTCCAGAAGTATTTCCGCTGTATAGGCTTTACAATTTGAATATGTTGAAACAGTACATGCAACAACGAAACGATTAGTCTGTCGTGTCAGGGAAGCCAATCTTCTTTATCATCTGCAAAAATAACACAAAAATGAAATGTTATTTTTTCCAAAAAGATTGGTACGGTCAACCCCTTCAGAGAGATCCATAGTATAGCTCTAGACAAATACTCAAGCATACACATGTATACATAAAATAACTTACTATAGACTTCTGTATTAAATAACTCCATCAAAATGCAAAATATATGCACATGACAAGTTGCACATTAATACCATTCTAACATTTAAAGAAAAGTGTGTCTTGCTTGGTTAACAAAATTCTAGCTTATTAAAATGAACATAAATTACGTATGTAAAATAAAAATGTGGTGAACAAATTATTTGACTAATGACTAATCGTATTACTTTTAGTATTTTATCCATTAGCATATTTCATATTGCTAGCATATGGACTTTCCGATTTACAACTTTAAATATTCAATACTAATAATAATCTCACATAAACACCAAAACACCAGACCTTACTGACATGCGTAGCTCTCTGAATCAACAGACAATAATAATATAATTTCATACTAAAATTAAGTGTTAAACTAGACACCAGAGTTAAATATATAAATATATATAATCAATAACAATAATATTTAATAAGTTAAGGAATATAAATTGAAAGTAGCAGCTGTTTACTATAATTATAAAACAGTAAGACATTTATAAATATTTAATACCTATTTAATTTACTTTCAACCTTGTCGAGTCACCAGCAAAAGTCAACAGTCTGTTTTCTTTGCCACCTGTCAGTCAATCCAGTCTTCAGTCAGCTGTTGGAGAAATTAATTAGAGAATTTAAAACAAGCATTAGTGTTTTAATGTTAATTAATTAATTGACGGATGGCCAACAAGATTGTTATTATTTCGACGCACACACATTGACACACGAGCGAAAGACTGAAAAAAGTAAACAAAAGATTTATTTGTTTGTACCAGACACCTGAGGAGAATCGTGTGATTTGTGTTTTTAACAATAAGGTAGGAGTGTGTCAAAATTGAAAGAATATTCTTCGCGCCCCAAAGCACGTGCTTAGCTGTGCATCTGTTTATGTCGTTGCTCAAATAATATCCATGTGCGAAACTGCGAATTAGCAAAAGAATGCCGTCAATACGAGTTTGTGTTTAGTAAAATAAAATAAAAATAAAATAAAAAATACCTTAAATTATTTACACAATTCAGTCAATTGACAATAGTTCTTAAGTCCAAAATTGAACATGGCATCTGTTGGTCAAAAACAAGACGTAGGTGACAACATTCGGTCAACACAAGTGGTCAAGCCCCTGGACGTAGAGTTAGATGTGGGAACATTACTTGTGTCAGATCCAAACGAAATATCACTAAAAGAATTGAGGTAAGTGTTGTTAATTGTTCATTTCATATTATATTTATTACAAGTGCAAGCTCTAGTTTTTAATTACATACGCATAATAATAATATTTATTATAGCTTCCTCGCTCTGGCTATAATTTTTTATCAAAACCCCCATTTTTGTAATTATTAATTGTTGATTGTAGATCAAAACCTGATGAATACATAAGGATTCTCACACGTGGTAACACTCAGCTGTTGATCAACAAAATTTGGACAATACCTTTTGAAAGAGTGGATGATGTAGTGATTGCAAAATTGCCCAAACCGAAATACATTCTTCCTAGAGAAAAACCGACACCAAAAGGAAAGATTTTAACGAAGTGGGAAGCTTATGCAAAAGAAAAAGGATTTACTAAACGAAAGAAAACTAAACTAGTTTGGGACGAACTCGTAAATGTGAGTGTATTTAATTGTATTTAATCATTAACTTTTGCATGGCTTATGATGAATGGATAGATTATATTATGATTGCCTTATGAGCATTACCTACAGTTTACATTAGTGCATAAAAGGCCGACTACTATAAGAGCATTTTGCAGTAATAATATAGGTACTTAATAAATAATAATGCTTATTTCAACAGAAATGGGTTCCAAGATTCGGTTATCGTCGTGCAGAAACAGAGCATGAGAAAGATTGGGTGTTGGAAGTACCTAAAAATGTCGATCCCATGGAAGATCAATTCGAAAAGAAGTCTGGTCAGAAGTCAGAACGAGTTGCGAAAAATGAATTACAAAGATTAAAAAATATTGCTAGAGCTAGGAAAGTGCAAGTTCCTAGTACTGGACTAGTTCCAACTGAAAGGCCAACTAAAAATGAGGTGACATTAATAATGACTTATGACTATTTATTTTGTTTTTATGTATTTATTCGCTGATGTAGAAGTTTTAAATGTTTACATATATTCTTAATATTTGTAGTTGCATACAGCTATGCATGTGGCTAAGCGAGCTACGGCATCACTAGGAAAGTTCCAAAAAACATTACCAAAAGAGAAGCCTTTAAAAAATACAGGAAAAAAACGAAAATTTGAACCACTGGTTCAAAAGGCTGGATCTGAAAAAGCTAAAAATTTGGATTTGCTGGATAAAATCATGAATAAACGCCCGAAGCTCGATGTGGAAAAAGCCGTAAATAGGCAGGTGGCAAGGGAAGAAACTGAGTAAGTACCTAACTATTTTAACAACTGGCTTATGTTGACATAATTGTAAGCATGTGATTTTAACGACGATTTTAAAATGCAGTAACAGCGAGGAACATAGAAGTGGAGGTCGGGGTGCTGCTGTTGGAGGTCGCAAAAATTCAAAGATTAAGAAAGGTTCCGCTCGTCAAGGTAGCTTCAAAAAGGGAAGGTCATCCGCCCGCTCTAAACCTAAGAGAAAGAAGCACTAAATGTTTAATAAGAATTGTAATTTTTTGTCAAACTATTACCGCAAGATTAAATTGTTTTTTTCATATTCGCCACTAAAAATGAATTCACTTACCCCATGACAGATTCGTTAATACCAAACACATTAGTATTTACCCATGGACAAAGTATTTCTCTATAGGGGATTAATTGAGCTTTTTGTGAGTTCTCGCCAAATTGCAATTCTCAATACATACAATGCATTTCATATACTACAACTACTAATACTGGTTTGAAGGATTGGACATTGGAGATTAACAATGGTCCCCCATGTGAGACTGGGGAATGATTTGAGTAGACAAAAAACTAACTCTACTCTGAATTATATGTTATTATATGTGAGCAGAGATGCATTAGTTTGTATGCACTATTAAATGGCAAATAAATTGTCCTCCGAATTTAGCGCCTGGGGAATAGTTAAATACCCAACTCTTCAAAATATTCACATTTCCAAAACACCAGAATTTAACGTGTACTTAGAATATAAAATCAAATCAACCTTAAGTCGTTGTAGGTACCTTTTTTCACATAATACCTATACACAAACCATAAATACGTTGAGGTTGACTCTCTCTCGGTCTCTGCCCCTATACCCCTCACTCTTTCACGCTCTTGGCTTACATGAAATGAAACTCGTTTGAAAAAAGTTGGAATAGAACAGGGAATCGAGTAGGAAAGCTGTTTCGTGAGAACTGAATGTGAGATAATCGTGGGATTTATGGTTTGTAGCAGATCAGCAGGATTTTATAATGTCATTTTTCATTGAGATAACACCGACTGACAAGTGACAAGTGACACGACAGTGGACAGTGCATCAGTGCCAGTGTTAATGTAAATAGTAAAGTTGAAATCGAATAACATTCAAATCACAGGTGTCAAACAGAGCAACAAAACAGTAAGAAATAAAAAAACGACAATAAAATAAAATAATTAATAAATAAACAAATTCAAAGTTAATTATTTATTGAATGTTTTCTTGATTTCAGAATCATCTGATCTGATCTGACTGAGCTATAACTGTTGACTGTAACATAACGCAGCAAGGCAGGAATATGTATTTTTTAAAGCTTATATTCAGCTATCATTTTTTTGATTGCCAGCAAGGTCAAAGTTGAAAGTTATACACTACACACACTAACGAATTAGTTGATTACTTGAATTGCTTCTAGATATAGATGTATAGACAATCCAAAATATTTATTTAGGTATATTACTATCAAATCAAAATTACGAAAATGGTACGAACCTTCCTGGCCAATTTTACTTGTTTAAAATGAGATAAGTAAATAAGAATAAGCAAAAATATTATTGCCTCCACTTGCCACCAAAACATCCATTTGACACATTGGCAATTTTCATGTAAGACATAAGAGTCAGAAGAACTTTTTGTAATGAACAATTAATTTAATTGCGCACAGAGATTAGTTAATTTTTAAAACATTTTATAACACAAACCTTACGACAAACATTAGCTGTTAGCGTTTAACTAAACACGTGCAACGTGCGTATGAATCACTCCAGTTTTTGATGTGAATGTTTTTTGCTTATAATATTTTCAAAATGAAATGCGTAAAAGAAATATTGAAAGAAGTTGCAGGAAATGAATTTAAGTTTGGCGCTCTTCCACACATCTCTAGGTGCTGTATGTGGAAGCGTGGAAGTTATACACACAAGGGGCACTGTGCGTTTAACTTTGCCTTCTCTTTACCAACACACACAACTTTTGACACATAAAGTATAAGTAAGTAGTAATTTTAACACTTCAAAATTTTAGTGTGGTCATGTAGCGCCCTCACGAATTTTGCCGACTCATAAACGTTGGGTTGGGCTTCCGTTCCCAGCAACGTTTTTTATAGGATTGTTATCTCGTGTGCACACATTAGTATAGGAAGATTCATTCATAGATTCATATTCATAAACGTCGCTGAGTTGCTTTATCATATAGTAATGCCTTTGCCTTTCTCTCTCGCTTCTAACCTTCTCTACTAATACCCTACCTTTCCTATACCTACCCTCCCTTAAACCCTTAATGTAAAATGTAATGTATAATTATATGAAATGTATAATCTAAGTCTAATGTAAGTAATGATTGTAAACTACACACTCAACACACACACAACTACATACAAACAAAAAATAATGTATATGTCTATATAAATAAGTGTATAATATGATGTATGTAATGTAAGGTAATGTGTACCCCTTCCCCTAAAAATGTAAATGCCCTGTACCCTACTTCTTCTAATTCTAACCTTCACCTTTCTTGCTTCGCTTGCTTCCATACGCTTCTTGCTAAAATTAGCTATAGCCTGTACTGTAGGTTCATATGGTATAATATGCATATATTTATATGACATGGATGTGTCATTGTTTCGTTAGGTCGGAATTGTTTGTGTATGGGTGCTACATCCGGTATCGGGTCGTTGGTTGAACCTGGTACCGGGCCACTTAATTTTTTGAATCTTGTTATTGTGTGTTAAGATATATACAGTACACACTTATTTGCTTCTTTATAATTTGTAGTTTTAGTTGTATAGCAAGTATATACTATACTTGGACGTGGAGGACAATTTTTTAATCTGTTTAATTCGATGTGATCTACCTTTTAAGGGAAATACTTCTATGTAGACGCACGTTGACATTTATGTATGTTGTTATACAACATACATAAATGTCAAAGTACGTCGATTTACAACCTTGACATCTAGGGGGGGAAATTCATTTTATTATGATTAACTGACATTACATACAATGTTTGCCAAATGACACAGTAAAAACAAATTCAAAGAGGACCAATTTTACATTCCAAGGTGCATAACAGACTACGCAACCCCAGATATAAGTGCTGTAGGTTTGGGACAAGTGTATTAGGTGTAACTTTTAATATAGTTTTATTACTTTTAATATAGGTCTTGGGATTTGTTTTCAATGGATGTTTTGGAGGCAAGTAAGAGGAGGCAATATTTTTGCTTCACTTATTTTGTTTACAAAACAATGATAAACCTAACCTGTATATACAAGTATAAAAAACATTGCCCCCTCCCTCGCTTTGACAAACATTTATATTTTAGCATTAATGTTACTATAGTAAAGCATGCATCAAAAAGGAACTTCTGCTTCTTTAGTTCGCTATACAAGTCCGTATCTTTGATTTGAGAATTTACATTTAATATAAGTTTATGTCCCCAACAGAGAAAAATTACAAGTTCATCCGAGGATAACAAAGTATGACAACCTTTTACAAGTGATCTGACCAGTGCAAGTGAAAGAAGGTTGCAAATAACGATTTATGTCTGTGTGGACTGATTATTTGATCTGTAAAAGCTGAAGTAAAAACAAGAAACTTGCGATAATGTCTTCAACTTTCAGCAACATGCTTAGTAGTGGCATTCGCCGGGTTCTGGAGAATACAGCAACGGATCGGCGTTTGGACAGTTTTAATGTTTTGGAAATATCTGGAAGATCAAACTTAGAAAATGTAAGTAATCAAAGTAAAGTAAAAGATTATGACAAATTGATAAATATGTTTGTCTGTTTAAGCGTCACACACAGTCACATGAAGTCTCACATTCTCAGAGATGAGCACTTAAACACACTTGATACTTACCATTTTGATTAATTTGCCATTTAAGTAGTAATCGTTATGCATTTTTAATCAAGTAAAAATTATTATTGTAATGTTGTCTATTAGGTTTCATCATATAAAGTTAACCAGCGATCAGGTTGTGTCGTTTTGCATGGACCAATTGTTCCAACCGGATTATCATCTATTGTAACACGACCCTCGAAATTCAATTTAATTGTTCATGTGCCAAACTCGGACAAAATGTTTAGTTTGTTGCGCAGTGAGCAAGAAAAAGAGGCATTTGAAATGTTTACTTTATACAAGGAAACCTTTACCCTTCTTTTCGACATCGATTCTGCTACGGTATAAACATTAACTTTCAGCATAGCAGTATTGTGCTTAGTGTTAGAAAGTTACATTAAATTGTTATGCTACTATTATTTAATGCATTATACATGTTTAATTTTCATATGGAATTTTTTGTAGTTTACCGACAAAGAAAAGCTTGATCGAATCTGTGTAAAACTAAGAGAAAACCGGGGATGGTCTGCTGCACATATCTGTTCTGCCTTTGACTACTACAAATATTTTTACAACGATAAAATGAAGCGGTATGACTGCCTTGATTCTTAGAAAATTATTTATTTTCCATAAGTTTGGAATTTTCTTTTCTGCGAAGATGACAAAACCATTTTAAATACTTACAGTTTCATCAATCAGCAAGAAGAGACATTTTTAAGAACCCCTTTGCATGTTGCGATTCTGAACAAAAATTTAAATTCAGTATCAACATTGTTGGAGCTAGGGGCTCAGATTGACATTAAGGACATTAAAATGAATTCTGTTTTTCATTTGGCTGCTGATACTAATGCTCATATTTTGCAAATACTTGATGGCAATATTAAGATTGATAATCGATCCCTTATTAGTGATTTGAATGCTGAAGGATTTACTCCTCTTCATCTGTCATGCCAAGCCAATAATGCGGATACTGTTAAGGTTTGCTAATACCATGAATATGTTATAATCTGTATTAATTTAATTATGAAATTATGATATATTTTATATATATATATAGTATGTACTTACGTACATTATGCATGTTATCATGTTAAGTTGTAATGGTTGCATGTTATATTTGTTTTTGCTGTTGGGATGTTTGGTTATTGTCGTGTCCCTTCGTCTCATAATCAATTCCTACCTGACCCATTTCTAACCATAGTCGCTTCTTAATATGGGTGCTAATGTGAATGTTCCATCGCCTAAAGAAGGATTCCCAATACACAGTGCTGTAAAAGCTCGTTCTGTTTGTTCTATCAAGGAACTCATCAGTCAAAATCCGGAACAGCTGACTCTCAGAGTAAGGGATTTTTGCTGCATTTAATTTTTTAATTACATAATAAATATGTCCTGTCACTGAACATAAATGTTGATTTCAGGATTTAGCAGAGGGAGGAACTCCGCTTCACTTTTGTGCTGGTGCAGACACACTTGTTCCTCTATTAGAGCTAGGCTGTGATCCAAACATTGCAAATAATTTAGGAAATACGTAAAGAGAATAATGTTTTTACATATTTTTATAATTCGGTTAATTCTGCTACAGTTTTTAATATAATGTTGAACTATACAGGCCACTTCACAATGGCGCACGAAGAGGTTGTTTGAAAAGCACGCTGAGTCTGCTGTGTCATCAGGCTTTTACAGACATGAAGGGCGAAAATGGAGATAGCCCTCTGCACATTGCGGTAAATGGTTCTTAAGTCTTGTGTTTAAAATTATAAACATGAAAGGGTTAATATATAATATAGGTACTCTGAAGGCTAATTTTTACTCATTTACGAACTTAATCATACAGGCGCGTCTTTGTTCCAGACCTATTATGCAAGCATTGATAGTGTTTGGATGTGACGTTAATTTACTAAATGATCTGGGACATTCCGCTCGACATATAGTCAGCACCTCTGTAAGAGATGATAAAAATCATGCACTTTACATTTTGAGCGCTGTTGGATCGAGAAGGTACTGTGTGCAAGATGTTTTGCTCTTTCCTTCCATAAAAATAGTGTTTTTACAAGATTTTCTTTTTTATATATATAGATGCCCTGATTCTAAGAAATCTGAATGTTCAGACGGATGTATCTCTGGAGGAAAATACGACGGTGAATGCCCACCTAACTTTCATCCTCAAACGAGTCCTAATATGGTTCACGAAGCATTAAATGCTTTCTCAGTGCAACGACAAGTTAGAGAGAGAATAGACTCTGAAGAAGGTGAACCTATGGATTATGACAGAGGGACTGATGTTGCAGACGATGTACCTAGTGCACCTAAACGGAAGCCACTCGAACGAGGAACAAGTTTGGAATGTCAATTGGGTGGTAGACTTCTTTGCCTTGACGGGGGTGGAATACGTGGACTGATTTTGATACAAATCCTTAGCGTTATTGAACAGGTGAAAATCAGAAAATTAAATTAGTTGACAATTTCAAGAAACCAATGGTATTATTTATAACTTTTGCTTATTATATAATCCACAGGAATTGGGCATCCCGGTTATTGAGGCCTTTGATTGGGTAGCTGGGACAAGTACCGGCGGTATTTTGGCTTTAGCTCTCGCATGTGGAAAAACAGTGGCAGAAACACAGGCGATATATCTCCGGTTGAAGGATAAAGTTTTTGTTGGTAGTAGACCATACAGTGCAGATGTCATGGAACAATTTATGAAACAAGAATTTGGGTGTGAGAAAACGATGAGTTCTATCTGTCGTCCAAGGTTCCGATAATTATCAGATTATCACACATTATTAGTTTTATTGCGTTGTAAAATCTTTTCTAAAACCAATTTTTAAAATTATATTTGAATACAGACTTATGATTACCAGTGCTGTCGTCGATCGTAGACCTTGCGATCTCCACATTTTTCGGAATTACCTATCTCCAGCTACAATACTAAATGAATATGACCCTCATTTTCAGTATCCTGAAGAACAATTTGTGTGGGAAACAGCTAAGGTCACGGGTGCTGCACCATCTTACTTTCGCCTAGACCATAATAAATTCATTGATGGAGGTTTAATCTCCAACAATCCAACTCTGGACGCATTAGCCGAAATACAACAATTCAATGCAGCCATGCGAGCTGTGGGTCAACTGAAAGAAAGATTCCGTGTTCCCACGGTAGTGGTTTCCCTTGGAACAGGAATACAGCCTAGGGTGGATTGTAATACTGGACTTCTGGATATTACATGGCCTAATGGAATTTTCGATGCCATCACTAAAGTTCCAAGACTTGCCAATCTAGTAAATCTTCTAATTGATCAGGTAAAAATAAATTAGCATTTCTTTCAATGAACAGGAAAAACAATCTTAGTATAGTTCATTTAAAAAATATAAATCTAGTATTAAACAAGCATATTTTATTTTGTTTGTATAAAGGCAACCCAGACAGAAGGGCAGGTTGTTGAGAGAAGCAGAGCTTGGTGCTCTTCAATTGGAGTTCCATTTTTCAGATTTTCTCCGAAAATGACAAGGTTTGTAGACTTGGACGAGAAAGATGACGAAGTTCTAGTTAATCTAATGTGGGAGACGAGAGCCTACATGCTGACAAACCGAGCTGTTCTAGTTGAATTGAAACATCATTTATTTAAAAACGGGAGTCCTCCCCCAGATGACAATTAATTTGATTGCATGGGTAAGCCCAATTAGTTCCTTCGGCGTATATTATTATGACTAATTCTGTTTACAATGATTTAATTATAATAATCCCAAATAAGCAAATGAAAGTATGAAAAATCTGTGTTAGTTCGATTATGATGTGAAGTAAATACCATTATTATGAACTCTATTTTTAAGTCTTTAGTATGTATATAGGTGAACTTCGAAATAATTTATTATAATATATGAATACTGATACATCTGTATTGTATTCCTTTATACATGTCCTAAATTAAATACGTGCACGATTCGTCATAACCTTGGGACTTCCAATTGGCAAGTCTACCCAAATCGATGGGTATAAATATATTATAATACCGATACATCAAGTTAACAAGGGAGCTTTTGTGATAACATAATCATTAAATATTATTTATTTATTTAATTAAAAGGTAATTTTATGTATCTGAATTTTCATCATGATTTTTGTGCGTTTATTAACCGTTTATCATCGTACACGAAATATCATTTAAATACGTTTCACACAAAAATTGGTCTTAGTATTAATTACATTAATCAATATAATCGTAGTCGTCCATACTTTCATCTTTAATGTCGGAAGTGTTGATCATCCCAGTAGAAAGATAACTTTTATCCTTTAAGCTTACACTGAGTTCCATTTCGATTGAATCCTCGTCATCGTGAGAGGGTAACAATGAAGTTTCCTTTTTCTCTATCTTCACCTCTGGTAGGTATGGTTCATATAGTCTGAAAATGGGATCAATCCACTTCCTAGACCTGGAAATTCCCAAATTGTATTTTAATAAGAAATCCATAAAATAAATGGGTTGCATGTATAGATAATTTTTTTATCACATCAATAAAATTTACCTAGGAAGAAGAAAAGGATCAAATGGAAAGAAACATTCCATGCTGTTCATTGCAATGGCCGCGGCCTCTTCGCCCAAATCATCGAGTGATTCAGTTAACAAAGTTGGTATCGTCGCCCTTTCATTTCTTTCTAGAATTGTCCGGCAGTAAGAAATCTGGTGGATGTGTGCAGCATTTACAAAGGTTTCGGCGACCATTGCTACACAAGCTTTAAGAGGATTTAAATTGCAAGTGACCAAACTACTAAGATTCAATGTTCTTGTATACGCCAAACCTGTTATTAAGAAAAATGTAATACAATAAATCATCAAGTAGTTATAGCTAACAATTATTGAGATTAACTAATTGTTTGCTGGTCAAAAATTTTGCTTACATTTTCGACTCCCGATGAGTTCTTTATTTCTAAATGCAAAAACGTAAAACAACGCTTGGCAAACGGCGTAGAAGGGGAAATGCGCTTGAATATTTACAGTAGACCAATGCGATTTTTTTACATTTACTTTGCCATAAGCTTCAGCCCAATCAGCCATTCGACTCAACCATTGTTTCACAGTCCTGCAATACATTCAATCATTAAGTAATCGATTTTTTCAAATAAGCCATTTTATTGAGATTGAGATTTTGTTTAAAAAATGAAGTTGATTTTCTTCTGATTGCGGCTGAAACTGTTATTGATAAGCCTTTTAATAATTATCAAACAGCAGTATTTGATTTGATCTGACTAAAGTTTAGTCGTCGTCATTTAGACGTCGTACTTACAATTAATCACATTTAACACACATCCAAGGTAAAAATCAAACTATTAAAACTACAACAACTCTTTTAACAATTTGACAGTCAGCATCAGCAAAATTCATTATTTAAAAAAGACTTACTTGATAGGAATAAATTGAGCTCTCGCCAAACATCCAGACAGGTTCGCCAACGCTTGAATCCTAACTACCATCGGGTTAAAAGTGGAAGTCGCTCGTGACCACAAAAACTCAAAAAACTTTGATGCGTACTCGGTTCTTAGGCTAATTAAATAGAAATAAAGGAACTGAACATGATTTGCACTAAATGTTGTCAACAGTTCTTTTTCGAAAGTGGAACACAAACTTTCAAACAGACAATCCAGTTCACTACTGTCGATAGAACTCGTGAAAATAACTTGAAAATATTCGAGCAACTGGTTCATACACAAGTCTATTGTTTCCACTAAAGGGTTAATATCTTTAGAACTCCCATTGTATAAAGCGTCACAATCCATCGACAATTCGATATGTCCACCACCTTCCGCTTTAATTTTAGTGAGCATTTCGGATTTACTCTGCATTTCAATAATATCTTCCACGTCCTCTCGAAGGATATTTACATCAATTCTGCACAGTCTAAAAAAGAATTACATTCATTATTGCTATTTATTACTGCTCAATATAAATGATATCAAGTTATACGAATGAAAGTTTTCGAGTTGAATAATGTCTATGATTTAAAAAAGCTACTAGGATTGGAATAACTTTTATTTAACTCATATTATTACCTTGATATTGCTACTAATACGAATAGAATTTTTATTTAATATTACGCATATAATTTCATTTCAGCTTGCCTATTTTTGAAATGGGATAATAATCTAAAATAAAATAAGGGCTTACTTGTGAATGATGAGTTGTAATATCTTAATTTTCGATTGAGACATATACTCCAATGATTTGATCAAATTAGATAAAAAGCAGTAATGAACATGTGCTGATTTCCCCATATAAGGATAGGCATGCTCCATCGTCTTGACACAACTCTCTTTGTTCCTGCGAGTTAGAAATGAATTACATTGGAATTTCACAGTATGTTGCATTTAAGCCTTATGTAGTACAAAAATTACATTGGGAAAGACTCCATAATCCTTTTTAAATTTCTATGGGCAATATAGAATACTTTTTCTTCGTTAACTAGAATCTCGTCAGGTTTATTGACAACAACATTGGCAGGAGGGATGAATCTAAATATCATTGACCGCATAACTTGCCCAGCAAATCCAGGTCGAACAACCATGAGTTCAGTCATAAAACTTTCAACACTCCTTACAATCTTACTGGGACGACTTATCCAGTTTCCGTTCTATTATAAAAGAAAATGCAATTTATACAAATGTTTTGAAATATGAAATTATAGTTTAATAATGAGACATGATTGCTTTTACAGACGTAGGTAATTCAACAATAACCAATAACTTACAATAATCTGCTCCAAAAGGGGACTCATACTGTCATCGATAGATTCTACATTAGCTTTTAGCTTATCTACCAACTTCAGCAATGTATCATCCTAAACCCAATAAAACAGTACATTTTAAAAATAAAAATAAACTAGTAAATGTCAATATTGTATGTAAACTTAAATGATAAAAGGTTACTATTTATTAAAACCATATTTTTTGATTTACATTAATTTTGTCCCACTCATCAAGATGATATGTCAATCGACGCAGTTCTTTCGCTCTTTCTGCAGCATTTTCCTTAGATATAAGCTCCCCGAGGTTAGGAATTATTCCGTTGACAACAAAATCTTTAGAAGGGCCTACAGGGGCTGCTTTTTTGTTATAATGAATCAGATCTTCAGAGGTGATATATGCTCTTCCTCCGCTGAGTCGCCCACCTGAGCTCCCTTTAAGATATTGCCCTCCCGTTTCATTAGCCTTTCCTCTCCCTACATTAGTACGTAAACCTGGAGTAGGTAAAGCTGGCTCATTGGACAACGGTGGCATGGAGCTTATGTTTTTCTTTTTTCTGGACAACATTTTAGATTTCTTGTCCGTTCATGTACATCTAACAATTCAATGCAGCAACGAAGATATTTTATCACGTCACAAATTATAACTATCACACTAACACAAACACAAATATTATATTTTAAAGATTACCATTTGTTCTCTAACATCTAAATGTAAGTGCTAGTTTTGATGAAATAAAACTAATCAGAAACTGAAATTACAAACACAAATCTTGAATCTGGTTCACATACAGAAAATACAGATACACTCAAACATTCAACATTAAAGAAAGTAGGTAGTGCTACTTTTTTTTTCTTTGTGTAAAGAATCCGCAATTTTTTGTCCTACTTTTCTACCGTACTAAACTAGTCCTATATGTTACATTACAACATTAATTGCAATTACTCCGAATCAGTAGTCAACAATATCATGGATGATTCTTCAAATTTTCGTCATAAAAAACCCGAATCTCCGTTACACCTGTCAGTCACCTCACCACGATCTCTGAGCTAACAACATTGAAAGCATGCTGTGGGAAATAAAATTTCATTTTTAGCGGGTGCAATCTCCATCCCATGTTTAAATTCGGGTGATTGAGGAATTCATAAAAAAGAAAGGAAAGCGCCTTGGCTCTTGATACAATACGACCGCATCTTTTAGTTCCACTCAATGGTCTTCCCCACACATTACTTTGTTTTGTTATTGTTCGCTCCGCGCCGCCTTTATTTCCTTCCAGTCAATTTTGCATAAAATTCGGTTTCTTTTCCAGTAGGCTTGTTTACTTGTATTGCTATTATCATTCATTTCACGATTATCTTTTGAATCATCTGTTTTTGTTCTCAGTTCATAAAGGTGAGTTTTACTAAAGGTATAATAATCAATAAATTGTCGTTAAATATTAGATATTTGTGTATTAAAATTCTGAGAACTAAAAGTTGAAAGTCAAGTCAAAGGTCAGGAAAGTACTTTCTGCGTTGCGTTTGTCCAAGAATTAAAAATTGAAATTATTTCGAAAGGGGATATACTTATTGTTAGATAGGAAACTGCTGCGGTCTAGAGGACTGGAGTCGGTGTGGCTGTTGTGGCTTGTGAGTCGTGGTCGTGGCAGCAGTGGTGGCAACAAGTTTAAAACTTAATTCATAATTATTTAACTATTGTTAATTATAATTTGACAGTGCTGGGACGAGAATAGTTTTGACTGTACAAAATGGAAGCCCAGGGTGGTGCCGGTGATGCTGATGACGCTGTATTTGTTGGGCAAGATTGTAAAAAAATTGGAAACTTTTTGAAAAATCAATGTCGTTTGGATGATCTTAAGAAAAGCCATGAGCACGGTGTGAAAATTTTGGAGGACTCAAAGAAAGATGAGGATCAGTCTTTGGCAAATATGGAAGTATTGAATAAGATGGCAACGTATACATAATTCTCATTCTTATTACATTTTAATTAAAATAATTATGAATGTGATTAATACGATAATATGTTAACCATACTATACTATAGAATATTTTATATTGTTTAATGCTTCATCAATCCGAATACAAATAATATATAATCCTTTTGGCTTTCAGAAAAGAACTTCAAAAACAAAATGCAGAATTATTACAAAGTAAGAGTACATACAAAGAAACATGGAAACTTAAAAAAAAATTAGTAGACCAAGAGTTTGCATCAAAAATTGAACTACATAAGAAAAAATCCGAGCTAAACCGTATGGAAAAAATATTTTTGCAACTTAAAATTGGGATGGCTAATCTGGAGTCAGATTTTCATGCTGAAACTTTACGCAGACGTGGACTTCTACTAAACAGACGAACCCTACTGGCCAAAACACTGGAAGATGTTGAAACAAAGATTAATCGTCAGACTTCCAAGCAGACGAAGCTAATTAATGAATTCGAGTCACTTAAAACGGAGATAGCATCTGCAGAAAGAATGAGATATGATTTAGTCATCCAGAAAGGTTAGATACGGATATATCAATTGATATTCAATTTGTATTATCAGATAATATGTTTTGTAAATTAATATAACAAGCAATTTTAAAAATAACTGCCAGAGTGTAAAGAAGAAGAACTATTGCAGACAGAAATAGAAATGTCTGGAAATTCATACATGGATAATGTTACTGATTTGCTGGATTTTTTGGAAAAGGATTCTGAAGAGTACCCTGAACCCCCTAGTCCAAGTTCAGATGACCATGTCACCAGTCTTCTGGCAATGAAAGTTTTTGTTAAGACTTTGAGAATTAATATGCACAAATTCAAAACTGTTCCAAAAGGTCCATTGTTTTCCTACATTTCTGTTACGGTAATTATATCTATTTGTAAACTACCTTCGTATTGTAAAATGAATTGGGGCCATCAGTTAGTACCATGAATTACATCAAATACCATCTTTCCACCAGAATATAGTATGGGCTCCATTGCTGGAAAAATTACTGTCCGATTTATTGTTCGCATTTCTGGTCGATAACAGTGAAGATGAAGAATTAATGACTGAGCTCATTGAAAAGTCATATGGAAAAGAAGTGACATTTTCATTTTGCAATAATCCTATTCGCAGGCCAAAAGTTGTCAATTTAGCGTCCTTACATACTTTGGTAATATGATTGAACTTTTTTAGAGTAGCTGTGTATGATGGGTAATATCTAACACTTAACTTTAAATGCTAAAACGTGATAATGATTTTTACAATTTTGCATTAGGAGAGCGTAAAATCTCAAAAAGTAACTTGTGATGGAGAGGCAATGCTTGACGTGATAGAAGTAAGAGAGGAGGACTTCTTCTTCGTCATATCTGTTTTGACGGACGCCCGTAAGACTTATTTCTTTGACAGTGAACACAAAGCTTACCTTGCTATGTCGTCTGCTTCAGCAAAGTACTCAAAATTGATCATCTTTAAAATACCGACTATACAACTTCTAATAATTAATTTTTAAAACTAACAATAATTGTTTACGATTTTAGGGAGCAAACAATAAGAGGATATACAATTGATGGCTACGAAGTTTTTCCATTCCCTTGTTTTAAAACTGTAAAGTTGAAACCTATGAAAAATCGGGCATTGTACCTAAAACCTGTGGCAAATGAACAACTCGTGTACAGTAGATACAAAAGCTTCTGTCGAAGAAATCAATTTCCAATTCAGGGGGTCAATTTAATACTTTACTTTACCCTAAATAGAGTGGGACAATTTGGTTTCTTCTTCAGAATATGCATAATGCATACCATCCTTACAAAAGTTTTTATAACTTCACATTTTAAATGTGGTTTTTAACATTTTACTTTTTAGTTGGCAGCAGGAAGTAATTCAAAGCGAAATTTCCAGTATCTCAAAAAGAATGGAAAATTGTAATAAGTGTATAAAAAATCTCAGAAAGTCACAATTGCAGATAGTTTGTGAGATTGAATCTGTAGCCGAAAGCTTGAAAGAATTGAACAAAGAAAAGTGTCATTTAGAACAAAGAATCACCAGCATCGACCAGCGTTCATCTTCTAATTTGACAATGGAAGCTGAAGTATTGAAAATTATACAAATTGGAATAGTATAAATAATCTGTTACAATTATATTAACTACTGGTTATATTTTCAGGTAACTCGTTTGGGAAAGTACGAACAACTAAAAGAAAACTTGTCGGAGGAGATAACATTTTTATCAGAAAAATTGAAAAAAAAATCTGTAGAGATTCATTTGGTTTGCTCAGGCTACAAACTGGAGAAAAAGACATACAAGAAAAAACTATCTTTTTATCACACTTCACGCTTTAAATATAGTGCTCAGCAAACTGAAATGAAAAAGGTATTACCCAATACATTCATTATGTCCAGTATCTTGATATGTATAATGTATTTATATATATATATCAATACACCAAGCTATCACACTCGCTTTAATCGCCACAGCGTGTCGCATATTTTTGCTTACAGACTTGTGAAATTTTGAAGTTAAAAGTAATGAAGAATAGTAACATTGTGCAGGCAATTGTTCATGAGATATCTTACATCAATGCTCTCCTAGCTTCTCGGTCGGCCGATATCACTTTGACTGATTTGGCATCAAATGAGGAAAATCATGATAAAAATCAGTAAAAATGATAATCAATAGAAATTATTTGTTTCATTATTAGCCTGTTCCTTTTTCCTTTTCCGTTATTTTGTAATTGGACTGTTTAATTATTACTATTACAGACTTAGTATGAGACTTACTATTTTACTTTTAGTCAGAATACCCAAAATATAATTTGTATTTTTTAAATTCTTTTTACCACATACCTAATTTATTTTTTATTGTTTCTATTTCACAGTACAAATGTAGTAAACTACTCGGATGGCGATAGAAAGAGTCCTTTGCTGCACAGCCCTCGAATTGATATTGAAGAACGACTGTTCAAATTGGAAACCAGGATTTTTACCAGTAGTAAAAACAACAAATTATTCTTATGAGCTTTTTGCTGTACAATCTTCGATTTTAGTGAAATAATTTGTGTACTTAAGTTGTGTTAGGTAATAATAAAAGCTAATATGTATGGCTCTTCATTGTGTTCTGTACTTATAGGTATACATACATTAAAATTATATTAACTTTAATAATTAGTATTTCACGTTTAGTTCTATACGCTCCTAAAATATCAATTTATAATGAATCTATAGTCTTTAGCACTGAGTTTAATATGAATTTTCATTTGTGTATATTTAGAGTAAAGTAATAACCACTGTTTCATTGAGTATTCCATTCATAGTATAATAATCTTATACCAGTAATAATTGTAAATGTATAGAGATTTTTGTACTGAAAGTGAATACTGTGAAACTGTGAATAATCTAGCTTTTTCAAACAATAAAAATATTAAAAATATAGCTACGTGTTGTTGTGGTGTGACTTGTAACATACTTGATATAAATTGCATGGGGCACCTAACAATCATACTATTCGAAAGATGATACATAATATTTTAATTATTACATTAATTACATATTATTATATTATGAAGCGATTTTGAGTACCAGCAATCACTTCATTTGGTCTTTGGGGACTTGAGATTTGTAATTGACATTGGCCTTCCTTGAAATGGGGTATTCTAAGAAATAATATTGCGCTCTGTAAATTTCGAGCGAAACTTGTGAAAACAGGCGGTATTTAACGTTCGTGTCTCGACTTGTACTGGAAACTCGTCAGAACTTGTTTATCATTTGGTGTCACCTGTGTGGGACTGGGAACTGGGAAGTAGCCGTTTTGAACTATTTTGAAGTGGTTAGTGATTTCGTACATCAAAAGTCTGGACTCTGGACACATCCATCCAAACCAGAATCAAGAATAAAAGTTATTTTACAACAGTTGGTTGACAGTTGGAGAGTTGGATTGGACGGTCAACGGTACCTCTTTTCTTGTCACTTAATCAGTAACTAAAGTCAAAAGTAATGGTCAAAGGTGTTGAAATCTGTAGCAAAAATCAAATAATTAGTGATTAATTTAACATTCAGTATCCAGCAATTTTCCAGAAGTCAAATAATCCAGCAGATTTTTGCGAGGTAAGTTGTAAGTCTAGTGTTATTTAAACTAAACAATTGGAGTGTAATGAATAAGGGTATATAATCAATAATATTATTTAACAAAAAGTTCATCTGCATGATTTAGATTGTTGAAACTGATTATGTACATATTTTATTTTCGTTGTTGCAAAGAGAGGACATGACAAAATGTCTACGAGACTGTTAAGAAGATCGACTAGAAGCAAAAGCAGAAAGTCACAAAGCACAAGTGATGAAGATACTGATTTTGAAAATAATAGCCAAGAACTTCAGAGAGCACAAAGACGTCCATCCGCTGAACCTCGACCTGGAACATCAGCCCAAGCTCTCCGAGAAATAAAAAAGGAAAAAGAAGTTTTTGAAAGTAATAAAAGATCTGGAGAAGCTCAAAAAAGATCTTTAACTCAAAATGAAATTGATAGATCTGTCAACAAAAGACCCAAGCATAATGATCAAGTTTCTTGCTCATTACCGACTGCTGAAAATGAAAAACAGCATTACGGCTTGGCAGTTAGACGAATGCATGCATCACAGCCGGTAAGTCCTGCAGTTACAGGTTACACAGTCTACACATTTATTTTATACAAAAATCGCGAGTTTGGTAATAATTGGCGGTTGAAATTGACGTATTTTAGAAAGGAATGGTAGTTTCTAACTGCCCTCCATTATCTGGGGTTATCAAGAGCATTCGTTTATACAATTTCATGTGTCATTCCTCTTTCTACAAAGAGTGGCATAAGAATTTGAACTTCGTAATCGGTAATAACAGCTTATGACTTAATTTAATTCCTAATACGTAAAATGTTATCATAATGTGTTTATGTTTTTAATTTTTAAATATTGTCATGTCACATCCATGAAATGGCATTTCGTTTGACTTGAACTCATCAATTATATTTATTTTTAATATGCAGGTGAGAATGGTTCAGGAAAAAGTGCCCTACTATCTGGAATATTAATCGGCTTGGGATGCCGAGCGTTAACTACATCGAGAACTAAATCAATCGCAAGTAATAGTTTATTTTATTCTTATAACAATAAGCTACATAATTTTGTACTATCAAACTGGATTTTTTCAAGCACATTTCGTGACTTGACTATCTTGTGCTGTATTGCTTAGCGAATGCTGTGTAAACGTATATAATATATATTTTATTTCAGATTTAATACAGACTGGTAAAGATTTTGCAAAAACAGAGATAACACTGCTAAATGGTTCGGGTGGAATTAGTGAAGAAAAATACGGCAAAGAATTTACTATTGAGCGTGTTATGAGTGTCAAAGGAAACTCAACGTACAAAATAAAGACTGTGGGAAGACCTTTACGACCACTGCTTCGTCAGGAACTGGAGTACATTTTGCTATCTCTGGACATTCAGTTAGATAACCCATTGATGATTTTAAACCAAGAAACAGCGCGTACCTTTTTGAATTCCAAAAATCCTAAAGATAAGTAAGTTATTCTTGATTTGATATTGTATTGAACCAGTACAATGTGAAATTATGGGATTCGATTACAATCTGTTTATTTAATTTTCAGGTACAAACTTTTTTATGATGGCACAATGATGAGTAAAATAATTGCATTATTGACTGATACTAAAGTAAATGTCGATCATTCATCTAAGAATTTGAAACATTATGAAGAAGTAAGTATTAACTAAATCCAATGTATATTTTTATTCTTGTGATTGTGATGAAGATATTTCCAACCTCTGATAGTTTGCATAAACTAAAACATTATGTGACTAGTCTAGAGCTAGAGGTTATATTTTAAATAAAAAACACTTATTATTTAACTTTGTAAGCTTTCGATCATCAATATGTGATCTTCAGAACTTCAGACATCAGGGACAATTAAAGAAAATGAAAAAGAAGAAATTTAAAGTTGTTTATCATCTCCTACAAGTACAAGTTATGAAAGTTATAAATAACAACTTTATATTTCAACTTTTTTGTTTACTTGTTCTTGATAGTGATCACAATTTAATGATCGAATGCTTGAAGAAAGGTAAATAAAAAGTGTTTTATTTTAAATATTACCTCTAGTCGTTTTATGCGTCTTTGAATAAAATAATAATAAATAATATTTTCAATTAAATTCTACGCAAATAATAAGTATTTGTTGTCTTCTACAGAATTTGAGATGCGTTGAACGCCAAACTGCGGAATACAGAGAAAAATATAAAAAGATCGAAGAAATCGAGAAAATAAGGGAAACGCTAGACAATATATATGCAGAATATGTGTGGTCTAAAGTTATAGACGCGGAAAAAAGAAAAGAAAGCAAGGAAATACTGCTTCATGCGACAAATGCTGAATTGAAAAAGTATGAGGGCAATTTAGAAGTGACCTTAAAAAAGAAAGCCGAACTTATGGCGGTGTAAGTTGAATTTTAAGCATTAATGGTACACAAAATTGCAAAACTGCATTAACATTAACGTCTGCTTTATTTTGTTATTCTCCGTATTAGTGACACAGATAAGGAGGAAGAAAAACAATCTAGACTAACATTAAGAAATAAAGAAACTGAGTTTCAGGAATTGCGATCGAACTATTCTAAAATAAGAAATCAGTTAAAAGACTCGAGACTTAAGCTTCAGAATTTCGACAAACGTATTGTAATGCGTCGGGAAAGAATGAACGAGTGTAAAAGTACGATAGAAGAAATTCAAAACAAAGCAAAAGAAAATGAGGAAATCATGCAAGCCGAATATGCTGAGAAGAAAGAAAAGTTGGACACAGCAAAGGCTGCAGTTGTGCAGCAAATTAATACTCTTAAACAAGATGCAGACCAATTTAAGTGCGGAGCTGATGCATTGATGAATGAAGTTCACGGCCTTAAAGATAAAAGCAATGATTTAAAGCGACGCATAGGTAAGTATTTGTACTCTACTAATGATCATGAATGAAAAGAACAATTAAAGTTAAAGATTTGTCTATAATAAAGCACATAATTGCCATTATTGATTTTAGAAAAAACTCAAAACAGTTTAACCCTGCTTAGAAAATCTACATCCAATAAATACTCCGTTTATGGTCGAAAAATAGAAGAACTCATAGCTAAAATTAATGCGAATGAGCGAAAATTCAAGAAAAAACCAGTGGGTCCTATTGGTGCATATTGCACGATTAAAGTAAGTTTTATATACTATAGTTACTACTAGCAAATACAATTTAGCCTCTTGGGCTCTTGGGGAATTGAATTGAATAGATGTTGGAAGAAATCATGCTTATCATAATTATATTATATAATCATACTCTTTTATCATTACTAGGATCCAAAATGGGTAGATTTGGTTGAAAGTATACTAGGTGCGAATACTAGAGCTTTTGTGGTCGATAATATAGACGATCAGACGATTTTTAAAGGACTTATGGAATCAGTGTATGCTAATTGTGGAGCTAACGAAAAACGTCCATTAATTTTTCAAACTCCGTTCTCATCGAAGGTTAGTATTGTCTGTTATTGCTTTATGGCAATTTTATTGTAACTAGCCAATCATTAAATGTAGTATTTGTACTAGTAGTTAAATGTATGATAATAATGGATTAAGTTGTGAGTCGGTTAGTAAGGAAGTCAAAATTATGCTTGAAGCTGTCAATAAATGACAAAGAGTTTTGAATATTATTTCAGGCATTTGATGTATCAAACGGCGAGGCTCGAGTTTCAGGAGTACTAAACCTAATGGATGTTATAGAAATTGAAGACAGTAATCACATTGTCTTTAATGCTCTTTGTGATATGATGTCTGCTGAAAAAGTGCTTTTGTTTGAAACCCGAGCGCAGGCTATTAAATTGGTTGGAAACCCAAATAAATGCCCTAAGACATGTGAAAATGGATACTCTTTAGATTTTTACAAAGTCACACCTTCACCCAATTACGGTGTTTGGGCAAATAGGGTTCATCAAGCAGTTTATTTGAAAACCAGTAGTAGAGGACAAGTCGGGTAAGTAAAATGAACTTATGTTTAGTAAAGATTATACCTAATGAACTAATGATATTTACACAATTAACCGTATAGTATATAACATTAACTGACTTAATTGTTTTTAGAGCTTTACGTAATAGTTTGAACCTTTTAATGCAAGAATTGAAAGAAGTTACTGCAGTGTTGGACGAAAAAAATAGCGAGGAATCGAATCTAAGAGAAGAATATAATAAACGACAGCTGGCTCTTCCCCAGGCTAGGAAGAAATCCCACAGACTGGATACTGAAATTCAATCACTTACTCAGCAGCAAAGCTTTCAACCTGACGTTGATACTCAAGTAAAAAATTATTTTTGTTGCTTTTACTTTTGTTCAGTATGGGGATGTACTAATTATGTTAAACAATGTAGATGGAGGAGTTAAGTGACCTTACCAAGGAGTATGAAGTCGCTGTTGCAGAGCAAGAGACCATAAAAAAATTATTAGAGGCAAATGAAGAAAAAGCTTCGAAAATGGAGCATCGGAAATCCTGCTTGGAGACGGAAATTAAGGAATTGACAGATCTTATTGCCAAAATTGCTGAACGTACCGACACTCGTCAAAATAAATTGCAAAAAGTAGAAAACGTATGTAACAATAACTTTACTACAGATATTGGCAGTTTTTTTAATACGAGGAAAATGAGTTAAATACTAATTTTACAGTATACCAAAGTTGATTTTAGCAACTTTATTTTAGATTGTTAAAACCTAGTCATAGCTTTGATTTGATGTAGTCAAAAATAAACTAGCCGACAAAAAACATTGAATATAAATCTCTTGAATTCAAAATTGTAGAGTGCAATCAAATCGCTTTTTAATCAACATTAATACTACATTTTACTTTCCTGTAATAGATAATTTCTCGGATGACGGCCCAGATAAATAAGCATAAAAAAGAGCAAGAAACTTGTCAAAAGGCTGTTGACACAATAGATGTTGAACTACAGCGAAAGTTAAAGATAGCGGAGGAAAAGGCCCCACGGGTTGAAACTGATAGGTAAGAGATTCAAACAGACATGGAGTTCCTTCCAAGGGTCACTCGAGTGAAATGGTAGGGCCACCACAAGCCACGGGCCATCGACCCAAGCACCCAAGGTAGTTATTAAAGTGGGGGTCATGCGAAAATGGTCTTGAAGAAGTGTCTTTTATTTTGCTGTTCCCATTGACCACAGCGAATTTGTCTGTCGCCTGCGGCGACATACTTTCGTATTTATCCTCTTGCCTTGCGTCACCTGAGTTTAACTCGCAGCCTTGGGTAGGAATTCCATGATTGGACCTGAACTCTATTTTAGGTTTTACTTAATATTTAACTTTTATTAATTTCTAACTTTCAGAGCTCCCAGTGATTTAGAAAACGAATTCCAGACTATGAAACACACCATTGAAGAAGCAGATAAATTATTAGGATCGAAAGATGATATCAAAATAAAATTGGATCAAAATATAAAACATTTGAATGCACTGAAAACACATTACAACAATTTCAGTAGATCTGTAAAAGTAAGTTTATCTCATTCGATTTATGTCCTACTTAAACATCTTAAAAATCATTAAAAGATGTTTGGGTTTACATGACTTGTCTATTTACTAATTACTAATTATCGTCCTAAAGAATTGTAAACCCAAGTGAATTGTGAATGGGTGTTATCGTAGCTGCCTAATATTTTTATAGGGCTGCTTAATAAAACCTAGAATAATTTTTTTATATTTTATAATTTGTAGACTAGGCATAACACTTAAGAGGGTTTTGTTGCTTCTGCCTGTTTTATTTAATAATTCTAAATGTTGCTATTTATTATTTTTCAGATGGTTAGTGCAATACTGGAAGTACAGTTCTTCAGCTTTTATAAATCTAGAGGAGATACCGGAAATATGGTCACAGCTTTTTTTCATGCTATGGCAAGGACCCGGGGTTACAAAGTAAGGGGCATGCCTAATTTAATGAATAATGAATAATGAATTTTAATGAATTTTAATGAATTTTGCGCCCTCTGTGCTA
>JAQFYB010002169.1:0-26402 GCA_034694085.1 Pogonognathellus longicornis | reverse complement strand
CGCGATATTAGACACTATTGTGCATCATGTTGTATTTTGCCCCCTCCGAAATGGAATCCTAGATACAGCCTTGTTTCACATACATATATATTTTGCTAAAAAAATAGTTTTTTTATTTGCTATAACTTGCAAATGAATGAGTAATTACCCATATGAGTTGCCCCTTTGTCGCTAAAATATTTGTTCCTAATAGAAGGGTTCGATTTATGAACAGGTCTTTATTGCCCGTATAATTTTTGTAGTTGTCAGACAATTTATACATTGTCCATTTTTCATGCAACTATTTGGAAGATTATGCTTATACATAACATTACATTATATTCTCAATGCTATAAAGTTGTTATGTGCAAATTATTGTGTAAGAAATCAAGAATCCTATAAATTCATTTCATTTGCACGCTAAGCTGAACGCACATTATTGGTGTATCTAATGGAATATTTTGGGAGGTTTAGGGGGCTGAAGACCCTTAACGAAGGCCCTACACCTTCGTCAATTTCGAACTCTACAGTAGATACAATTATTTCTCTCACACAGTGCTATAAAACATGCCATTTTTTCAAAACTTTAGATATAACTTTTATACGCTCTTGAATGTACCTAAATGGATGTGAGCGCGGGAGCAGTTTTCCTGAATTAATATTAGAGACTGTTTTAAAGCTTACCGACATGTACTTTCTCGGATGCAGAAAGGGAAAGCTTTACTACGTCATTATTATATTAGCATTAATAATGAAGCGAAACAGATACAAGCCATATTGTAAAAATAGTAGTTTGATTGTTTGACATTGTATTAATGTCTGTATTATATTATTGTCTTACATTAAATTGGATTTTATATTTGCTCATATTATAATCAAAGAATATTTGCAGGTTTTTTTTAAATGTGGCCATAAAGCCATTGCTTGGGAATATATGAAAGTGAATTATATATAGGTAAGTAATAATTGTGTATTTAACATTGACTATTCGTTCGCCAGTTTTTAAAAAATATGTCTCATTTAAATTAATTACTAACTGGGTGGCACGTGCAGTCAAATAAATACAATTTTACTCAGTTTCAAGAAGGTTATTATAAATTACACATTACAGTTTCCTATTTATTTTATTTAATTTATTTTGTTTGCTTATATATAAAATATATACATTCAGCAGATAGATACTGTCCAAATCATACAATAAAAACACACTCAAACTTCAATATACAGTTTATTAAACAGTGCCAACTACTTTATAGTAAGGGTATTCCATTCTTTCTGTCTGTCTGTCCGTCTGTTGTGCACAAAAAACCATTGCAGTCTCCTAGCAAAACAGTAGTAGTTAGGAGACTAGTATGTTATCTAGTCCTATAGTATATGGTAGGATAGTATCTATTAGTAATGGCGTAGCCAGGAGGGTCAAGTGGGTAGATACCCCCTTGAAAGAAAAGTTATAAAATCCGGAAAACCCAAAGTCTAGTATCTAGTACTATAGTATACGGCAGTATAGTATTTAGTAGCAATGGCGTTGCCAGGGGGTCAAGGGGTCACATGCCCCCACGAAGGAAAGTCATAAAATCAAAAAATAACATGGTAATATAGTATATAGTAGCACTGGCGTAGCCAGGGGGTCAAGAGGGAAATTGCTCCCAAGTCATAATAATAACAAAACCGACAACAAAACTAGTTTTTAGTTGGTTTCGTGTACTGAATTCTATAAAAATAGTGAAACAATTTCAAAATTTTCAATCCGCGTTTTTTCAAATTTATCAATAAAACTAGTGTATGGTATAGTGTCTTGATACTACTTTATTACATCTATTTGTAATAGTTTATTTTCAATTCAAGCACTTTTCATGAAACATTTACAATAACCTCAGCAGCTATCGATCGACATATCTCAATGCATGACATCCTTTCAAACAATAGTTAGTTTTAACTACTACTCATTTCCACTCGACTATTGAACTATTGAATTATTGCAAAAAACATAACATAATTTATTGTTTTTAAAACTTTCCCACAGAAACTATATTGATAAAGTACGTGGCGTAGTACTTAAAATTAGTAACGATGCTATCTAAAATATCTCTAGAACATTTGAAAAAGTACTTGTACGTTTCTTTTTTACTCGGATTTGCGCCTTTTCAATGGGACGAAAAATCTCAATCCATAATTAAATTTGAATCCAGGTTTCACTTATATAGGTGTAGAATAAGTATATCATGTGGTATAGCCAACGCAATATTTGCTGTCGCTAGAGTGTGGTATATTTTAATCATTTGCAAAGAAAATGTTTCACAGCATTGCCTAAGTTTGAAGTTCTGTTCTGGCAGTGCTGAATATTTTTATTGCTTTGGTCATGTCATTTATTTTACTCTTCATGGAGGAAATCAAGGATTTCACTAATGTCTTTATGATATTTTTGCGAAAATTTGCAGGTAAAAATTATATACCTACTAAGTACTTAAAAATAAGTTACACATTTAACAACCTAGTTAAGGCTTAGTATTTCTTCAATTATAAAATTGATGCCTTCGCATTTTAGAAAAATATTATAAAAATACTAAAATGAACGTGACTTGGAAGCTTGATTTGTTGGTGCACTGGATGATGGCTTTTCAATTGACGATGCCAGGAATATTCGCTATTTTTTATTATGGAACACAAGATTCTATTATTTACTTCCCAACAATTCTCGATCCACAAAATCAGCATTGGCTTCTCAAAGTTTTATGCGGATTTTGGGTTGTACATTTCATTTGCGGACTTTGTGCATTTTCAAACTTTGCGGGTTTGACAGGACTTGTACTGTGCTTTTGTTTAACAAGATCGCTTAAGGAAATACGGTAAAACACAAACTATTATTATTTTTATGTAAAGCCTTCAATTGCAAAACAGATTATAAATTCATGCTTCATCATACAAGTATATTTTTTTTAAAAAAAGTGTTTTTGCAATTATAAATTAACTCAATGGAATTCAATAATTTTCTGCCATAATGTATTACAAAATGGATTACTTTTATGACTGCAATTTATATCTTATTACATTGCTACAAAAATAAGAACAATTTAATAATATTGAATTTCGAAATTTTTGTATTTGCATGTATGCTAAGTTACTAAAATTTGAATAAATAACACATATAATGATTAGTGATAGTAACTGAAAAAAAAATAACTTTTTACATCTATATTTGTAGGTATGGGCGAAAAACGTACATCACGAAAGACATTTTAAGAGATCGGCATGACCTGACCGTATTCTTGCGATGTACTACAATTATACATAATCATTTTGAAAGCTACTGTCGATCGATTTTGATGCCTGTACAATCCTTATTAACGCGATCAATCTTAGCGTGTAATTTCCTTCTGATTACACAATTTGAAATACTCGCTCCGTTAGACAAATTTTTATTTGTACTTGTTTCCTTAACATGTTTAATGTCATGGACCACGTTTCTTAGCTTGGGAGCTCGCATTTTTCTATTGGCAAAAAGCGGCAAGTATTCATGGACTTGAAATAAAATGGAGGGGCTATTATTCTCCAGATTCCTACAACCTAAAGTATATTAAAATGTTATTTAGAAGCTGGAATCCTTCGTGTCTTAGAATTGGTAATGTAGCGACCTTGAAAAAAAACAGTACTATAAAGTATATGGGTGTCATAGGTCGAGGCACCATGAAATTATTATTTGCAAAACAATAATTTCTGCACTTAATGATAAAGCAATTGAAATGTCATATGACCGCTGTATTGTTTGTATTAATATTTTGCAATACAAGAGAGAAAGGTCAAAATAAAATTTGAAATGCATTTACGTTCTTTTCATTTTGCATTTACTTTCCTGCTCTACTAATTGAAAGAATGTAAAATTTTAACTCGTACACAGATAATATGTTATATACGTAACATTCGCAATAAACCGCTATATTTTAATTTGAGACATTATACATGGAAACGAAAATAAATAAATCGAAAGGAAAATATATTAAAAGCTTACAAAATCCTATTTGTATACTGTATAGTGTATACATGTGATTTCCGTATACTATGTATGTTATGAAATGGTGAAATGAGTTTTATGTGCATGGGCATTAAAAGTTTGTCCAAAAACTCTCTAGTATCAATGTAAACCATGTGGTTTTCTGTAGCGCGTCCAAATGATGACTACGATATTTTCTACTAATCTATTCATCGCTTGGCTTATCTAGATTTATAGCAGCTAACTTAAAATTACAACCTAAATGTACTTCTTTTCCAATGCTGGCTGAGCGCGGGTGCAGATTTACTTAATTAATAACAGAGACTGTTTTAAAGCACTTTTTAACGCGTATTTTTAAGGTAATGCCTTTCAATCAATACAGGACAAACTGCATGCTCCTAAATAAAAATATGTACCCCTTTATGTAAATCTCACAAAAATAAGCATTATTTAGTTACGTAGATTTCAAAATCTATAGTTTTATATTAAATTTTATAATAAACTAATCACATTATATTACAACCTTATTATCTACAGACTTATACCACCTACCGACAGGTACTTTCTCGGATGCGGAAAGGGAAAGCTTTACTACGTCATTATTATATTAGCATTAATAATGAAGTGAAACAGATACAACCCATATTGTAAAAATAGAAGTTTGACATTGCTTTAATGCCTGTATTATTAGTGGCATAAATTGTCTTACATTAATAAAATGAATTTTATATTTGCTCATTTTATAATCCAAGAATATTGGATGGTTTTGTTTACAATATGGACATAAAACCATTATGCCTTAGCCTTGGAATATATGAAAGTGAATTATATAAGTAATAATTGTGTATTTAACATTGACTATTCGTTCGCCAGTTTTTAGAAAATATGTCTCATTTAAATTAATTACTAACCGGGTGGCACGCGCAGTCAAATAAATACAATTTTACTCAGTTTCAAGAAGGTTAGTATAAATTACACATTACAGTTTCCTATTTATTTTATTTTGTTTGCTTATTTATGGAATATATAGTTTCAGCAGATAGATACTGTACAAATCATACAATAAAACCACAATCGATATATTTGAGAAGCGTATAATATTTTCATCAAACAATCAAACTTCAATTTGCAGTTTATTTTCAATTCAAACCCTTTTCATCAAACATTTACAATAACCGCAGCAGCCATCGATCGACATATCTCAATCCATGTCGTCCCTTCAGACAATCACTAACTACTACTCATTTCTACTCGACTAATGAACTATTGAATTATTGCAAAACACATTAAAAACAAATATTTCATAATACTGTTCATTAATTTTTCTCACAGAATCTACATTGATAAAGTACATGGCGTAGTACTTAAAATTAGTAACGATGCTCTCTAAAATGTCTCTAGAACATTTGAAAAAGTACTTGTACGTTTCATTTTTACTCGGATTTGCGCCTTTTCAATGGGACGAAAAATCTCAATCCATAATTAAATTTGAATCCAGGTTTCACTTATATAGGTGTAGACTAAGTCTGTCATTTGGTATAGGACACGCAATATTTGCTGCCGCTAGAATGTGGTATATTTTAATAATTTGTAAAGAAAATGTTTCACGGCATTGCATAAGTTCTGTTCTGGCAGTGCTTAATATTTTCATTGCTTTGGTCATGTCATTTAATTTACTCTTCATGGAGGAAATCAAGGATGTCACTAATGAAATTATGACATTTTTGCGAAAGTTTGCAGGTAAGAAATTATATAACTACTACTTATAAATAAGTTACACATTTAACAAATGTCGTGTCCTAGTTAACGTTTGATATTTTCCTCAATTATAAAATTGATGCCTTCGCATTTCAGAAAAATATTATAAAAATACTAAAATGAACGTGACTTGGAAGCTTGATTTATTGGTGCAATGGATGATGGCTTTTCAATTGACGATGCCAGCAATATTCGCTATTTTTTATTATGGAACACAAGATTCTATTGTTTACTTCCCAACAATTCTCGATCAACAAAATCAGCATTGGCTTCTCAAAGTTTTATGTGGATTTGTCTTTGTATATTTCAATTGCGGAGTTTGTGCATTTGTAAACTATATGGGTTTGACAGGACTTGTACTGTGCTTTTGTTTAACAAGATCGCTTAAGGAAATACGGTAAAACACAAACTATTATTATTTTTATGTAAATGTTCAACTGCAGAATCGATGAAAATCATACTAGTATATTTTTTAAAAGAAGTATAGTTTTTGCAATTAAAAATTAACTCGATTAAATTCAATATTTTATACCATAATGTATTACAAAATGAAGTACAATTACGACTACAATATTTATTGTATTACGTTGCTACAAAAATAAGAACAATTTATTAATATTGAATTTCGAAATTTTTGTATTTGCATGTATGCTAAGGTACTGCAATTTATTGGTGAATAATAATTTACTCATCACTAGTGCATTGTTAGCATGGCATGTGTATTTATATACTGGATTTACAGAATGATTAGTGATAGTAACTGAAAAAAATAACTTTTTACATCATTTTTTGTAGGTATGGGCGAAAAACGTACATCACGAAAGACATTTTAAGAGAACCGCGTGACCTGACCATATTCTTGCGTTGCAGTACAATTATCCAAAATCATTATGATAGTTGCTATCGATCGTATTTGGTGCCTGCTCAATCCTTAGCAACGCGATCAGTCTTAGCATGTAATTTCCTTCTGATTACACAATTTGAATTACTCGCTTCTTTCGATAAATTTTTATTTGTAATTGTTTGTTTAACAAGTTTAATTTCGTGGACTACGTTTCTTAGCTTGGGAGCTCGCATTTTTCAATGGGCAAAAAGCGGCAAGAATTCATGGAAGGGCTATTATTCTCCAGATTCCTACAACCTAAAGTATATTAAAATGTTAGTTAGAAGCTGGAATCCATTGTGTGTTAGAATCGGTAATGTAGCGACCTTGAAAAGAAACAGTACATTAAAGTATATGGGCGTCATAGGTCGAGGCACAATGAAAATGTTATTTGCAAAACAATAATTTCTGCACATAATGATAAAGCAATTGAAATTTAATATGACCGCTGTATTGCTTGTACTAATATTTTGCAATACAAGAGAGGAAGGTCAAAATAAAATTTGAAATGCCTTTACTTTGTTCACATTTTTCATTTACTTTCCTGCTCTACTAATTGAAAGAATGTGAAATTTAATCTCAGAGTACAGGTAATACCTTACGTAATTAACATTCGCAATAAACTGCTATATTTTCATTCGAGGCATTATACATGGAAACTAAAATAATTAAAACGAAAGACAAAATGTAGTAAAAGCTTACAAAATCCTATTTGTATACTGTATACATGTGATTTCTGTCTACTATTGGTACTACAAGTAGATATGTATACTAATACTCAATTATTACATTATTATATTTAATAAATGTATATTAGTATTTTTAAAATAATTATAAGTAGGTATTTAGCAATTGTCAGAATGCAAAATGCAATAAACAGTGTAGGCCCAGTGGCGTAGCTTACCAGGGTGCCGCCTAGGGGCAAATGTAATGTATGACGTATGAAATGCAGCATATAGCCGTATTCAGGAGATTCACAAGCGGGCAGCTGCCTTTTGCCAACACTTTTTCGAAATTGTGTTTGTACAATGTGTTTTAACGTTAATAATTTTATAATTTTGGGTGTATTGCCGACCCTAAGGGCCCTGCCGCCTAGGGGCAACTGCCCCTATTGCCCCTGCGGTTTCTACGCCACTGTGTAGGCCACTTTACTCTATTTCCATTACCGAAGTATATTAAGGCTTATGTGGATGGTGACCGTTAATTTTGCCAGAAAAGCAATAACAATAGGTGAACAATTAGAAGCCTTTCGATTTTGAAAATTTCAAAATCGGAAGGCTCTTATATTTTACACTTTTTTTAAAATTTGAAAGTATATTATTGTAGAGCAACATTAACTTCACAAACGTTTGCATTATAATTTTAGTAACAAGCTTCCGGCTATGAGATATTTGATTTTGTAAAAAACGAAATCAGGATGAAAAAGCAATAGTTCCGTCTACCCGATACCTATGTGAAAATGTGAAGGTATCCGAAACAAAACTACTTGGGTTACATCAAAATAGTGAGACGCATGTTTATCATGATAGCAATTAGCAATGATTGATGTATCGGAGGATTCCAATGCTTTATGGATTATAAAGAAAAAGAGAAAAGTAGAGACGTTAAAAATATATGCTAACGAACTACTCAGGGCCGTACCAAGAATTTGGGTTGGAGTGGAGGAAATGGGGTCGTGGGACTTAGTACATTTTTTGAGTTTCAACATTTGATTTAGAATATTTTTAGGGCTGCAACATTTGATTTAACATATTTTTAGGGTTGCAAAATTTGATTTAGAATATTTTTGGGGTTGCAACATTTGATTTAACATATTTTTAGGGTTGCAACATTTGCTTTAAAATATTTTTAGGGTTGCAACATTTGCTTTACAATTTCTCGCGGCCTTATGTCATAATTTTGGGTCATTTTTTTAAGGCGGTCGGCCACCATCCTCATTTTTATTGTTACGGCCGGCCATGGTGGCTAAATTGTCATGCGCTCGACCTTTGCACGAAAATATAGTTGCGGCTGTCCGTTATGGTTAAATTGTTCTGTGGCCGGCTGGCCATCGTCGAGACGGCCGAATGGCCGCTGCCCACGTATGATCTGTAGGCACATGTAAGTCATATTCGCATTTTACCTTCCCTGAAATCGATTTCTGTATGTGGCCTCGCAAGAAATAACTAGAAATTATTCGATGTGATTATTCATGTGAATAAAACACCCCCTTAGAAAAATCCTAGATCCGCCACTGCATTTTTGGTCATCACACGTCAGTTACAAGCTTCAAAAAATAATTATGAAAAGTATATAAAAATAAGCATAAAAATAACCCTACCTTACTTACTCGATTTCCAACTCCGACACAAAGAAAAGACTTTCAAAATTCCAAACACTACAAAAGTGAACTTGACAGCTATTACAATGGTCAATACAATACTCAAAACTTAATTGATCTACGCTTCGGATAACTCAGTAACTTTGTGAAAGCTATTTACTTTGTTCTTTTCCTTCTACAAGCAAATTTTGGCGCCACAAGAACTCCGCTCTCTTTGGCCAATCATATTGCATGTTATTGGCAAGAAACTATATTGCATTGTACGGCTTTATGCTATAGATTGTACATTTTACATCTCCAAAGCAACCTTAAACAAAATCCCTTTGGGAGTTAGAAATAAGTCCCTAGGGTGGACTGTGCTTACGGGTGGTCGTTACGTTTTTTCCTTTTTAAAGTGACTTTAAAAGCTTCGAATTTGCATTTCTCTGAACTTATAGAACTTTTGAAATTTCCTTAATTCCATCGACTCTTTGTGGTAATCTGGTCATGTATTCCATGAACTATAATTATTTAGCTTCTAATGAGTTTTTACTTTCCCTGGAATCGATTTCTGTATGCGGGCATACATGATTCAGTTTTGGCATTGACCTACAATTTATATTTACTTCAAAAAGCTCTCAGTATATAGCAATTTAAGTCATTCCACTTCACCATATCGACATTGCTGTTATAGTTCCTGTTAAGGTTCATACCCTTTTCATGTATTTTGTAATAAGTTTAATTTTCATTACAATACATTTCCGCATTCAGACAAGTATTATATATTAATTCCAATTTAAATGCTTTGAACTTCAAATTAAACTTCTTTATTTCCTGTTTTTGTTTTTCACAAATTTCTATTCTAAATTAGTTTTACTCATTGTATTCACTTATACCGCTGTTTGAAATCGAGTATACTAAGAATAAAAATTGACATGAAAGAAGTAAAGTGAAAATGTTGTCCAGAAGATCATTAGAAAATATTAAGGCGTGTGTGCACGCGTCTTTTGTGTTCGGATTGTTACCATACAAATGGGACGAAAAATCTAAATTAATAGTACATTGTAATTCCACTTTTCATACGTTTAGATGCTACACTACCATAATATTGAGCATAATCCATGCATTGCTGGGTGTGGCAAGAGTGTTTTATATTCTTGTAGTGTGTGGAGAAAATGTTTCATACCATATTCTAAGTGTGGTTCTGTCAGTGATTTATCTTCTAACGGCACTGATGCTGATTTTCGATTTGCTATTGATGGAAGAAATGAGGCACCTCACAAATGTTGGAATGACATTTCTGAGAAATTGTTCAAGTACGACCATCAATAAAACAAAATGACTAAAATATATTAAAATAAGATTATATGTTCTTGTCTTTTATGTTTGTGTTCTAAAAATCCGCTTCACTCTTTTTCAGGTAAATATTATAATAACCCGAAGAAAAATGTTACCTGGAAACTGGACATATTCATAAAAATGGTGATGACCATGGAATTATTGTTCCCTTTCTTTGTTTCACTATTTTACTATAAAATTCAAGATGCAGTTATTTTCTTTCCAACAATTGTCAGTCCCGAGAAGCGATATTGGCCAATCACGGTTTTATACGGGTTTTATTTCGTCCATTTGTACTGCGGACTTTTGGCTTTTTCAAACTACATCGGCTCTCCATCAGTGATTCTATATTTCTGTGTATTAAAATTCATTCCAGAAATAAGGTATTATCTATTTAACATACCTCATACTTTGCGCTAATCTAAATATAACCCCTCCCAAATTTTTTTACTAGATAAATTTAGTTGTCTCTCAAGGCCAGAGGCTACACTACGATGGTGCGAGGTGGTGCGTTGACTCATGGCCCACAGGTCATGGGGGCACCCTCCAGACTTCGGTGGCACACTGTGGATTTTTTGTTAACTACTAATATAGACACAATTCCTAACATTTTGATTATTTGACAAATTATTTTTCTCAGTCTGAATACAGTTTGAATGAAGGCATGGCGTAGATCAGCATATTCGACGCATAGGGGCCCACAAAAGAAGAATATTTAATAAAAATTTGTAAATAGAAATTAGAATATTTTGCCACAACTGCAAAAATATCGTAAAACTTTTCGAAATTCGCACGGATTTGATGTACATTTTATGGTTTTTCATTCAAATAGTGGTTCTTGCATAGGGGTCCCCAATTTATAGTTGACGCCAATGAATGAAGGGTGACATAAATCTTCAGGAACAGACAATAACACACTGTCGAAACGCTTTATTTATTGCATCATCATATTATGTAAAATGCCCACTGAAACCGAAAATGAAGAATTTGAACCAGGCCCCACTGAAAAGCCAGGATAGCCACAGCTCAATACAGAGGTTATTTTGCTCTAAAACTGCAAAAAATTACAAAACGTTTCGCACTCATTAAAATTTGATCTATTTTATGGTGATTTCGATCCCTCCCATCGTAACGCTACGCGCTAGTGGAATTCATTTTACATAGATTTCAGCTCCAAATTGCTCAATTTAAACATGCTACAGAGATAGTTTGCTGCACTTTATTTTAAAGTTTGAATCTTTGTGGCTCGATTTTTTGGCGCGGCGAGTCAATAACTCGATTACATATATAATAAGGAGTTATTTGTAATTGTAATTGGTTCAATTTGAATTTCTAAGTGTACTTTGTACTAATGCATATTCTTGTTTTAATTATTACAGGTGCGGACGAACGTGCTACTCAACTAAAAAATTATTAAGAGAAAAACATGACCTGACCATCTTTTTGCGTTGTACCACCATTCTAAACAATTGTCTTGACAATTGCTATCGAAAATACTTGATGCCATTACAGTCATTGATTACTCGAACTATATTGGCCTGCAATTTTATTTTGATTACTCAATACTCAAATTTGAATTCATTCAGCAAGTTAATGTTTATATTAATTTCAATAATAAGTCTATCTGTATGGTTGACGCTGCTCAAATTTGGAGGTCAAATATTTAAATACTCTAAAAGTTGCAAAAACTCATGGAAGCTCTACTACTCTACAAATCTATATGATATGAAATATAATAAGGTGTTATTTCAAAGTTGGAGGCCATTTCGTGTGTCAATTGGCGATGTAGCAACCATGAAACGAAACAGCGTTATAAAATATATTGGTGTAATCGGTCGAGGCACTATGAAGTTATTATTTGCTCGATAATAATTTAATTTGGACTAAAGTAAAGGCACAACATAATTAAGGTGGAGAGCACACTTTGAGATTATCCTTGAAACGAATTTAAAAGCAGAGCTGTGAGTAAGGTCTGTTTACAAGTGCTGGAAAGTTCTAATCACTTCAATAATGAAAAATGAGCTTTTACGTTAGAATACACGGATGGTATGAACATTTCCCGCCGTTATTTCTTATTCTCGGTATTTTGCATCACGTATTCTCTCTAAGTATTATTTAGATAGGGAAATCAAATTCGACATGAGATCGATAGTGTCGAAGCTTTTTCTAAACCCTGCCATAAAATACAAAAGAAAATTCTGCAGCGTATGTGAGGCGAGTTTTTCGAAATTTTCCCTTTGCATTGTGAATAAAAATTGAAAAACTGCCTCCACCATGTTATTTATCACTCGAATAAAATTGAAATTTCGAACAGTAAAATTTCAAAATTTCAAACTTAGGTACAAAGTACCAAATTTCATCAAAATCCATTAATGTTGAAGCTTTTATTTTCAGGCTTAGTCCCAAGTAGGATCACTTGTATTGTGTTCCCTGGTTTGGATCCTGTTTTTTATGGCCCTGGCTAAAATAGTGTTAAATCACTGTCAAAAGTTTGAATTTTGAAAAATATTGTAAAATCAATAACTTTTGGACGCAGTGCGCTGAAAACGAAGTTCAAACGCACAATTTCTTGTTAATTTTTGCATGATTTTTCTCCACTTTCATTTCCTTTTCAGCGCACTGCGTTTACAAAATAACTAATTTAATAATATAACCAGTTTTTCGAAATTTTGACAGGCTAAAAGTCGTTTTTGAAGAAAATGTGAAAGCTTGAAATAATCTATGCATAATGCTTTCTTATGGTATGCAATCTGCAACTTCAAAGAGGCTAAACTATGCCTTTAGCATGCAAAAGTTTGTTTCGGCGCGAATCTAAAATGTAAATATTTTCATTTTTGAAATCGAATTCACAGCGAGTCAAAAAAAATTGAAATGTGCTATATTGGTGATTTGAAACCAGAAAAATCGCTAGTTTTTTTAGTTTTTGTTATGTGTCAATCAAAAAGAATTTTGACCGCCCTTATAGAATTGAATTAAAACATACTCATCAGCAGGTTTTGGAATGACATTAACCCTTTTTGTAGTATTTATGCAAACCAAGTTTTTAGTTTGATATTTATACTAATTTAATAAATCAGATTCCTGTTAAATAAATATAAAAGCTCGTGGAACTTTTATTTTAATACGGCTTGCAGTTCACTTTCTTTAATAAAAGATTAGATATATGTTTCATATTATTGTTCTATAAATAATTATCTTACTGTGGTGATAGTGGTGAAATATTGACATTGGGATATATGTAATATTTAAATTGTAAACGCCCTCGTCTAAGAATAGAAGAAAATATTTAGCCTTTGCAACCTTAAACAGAAACTCAAAGTCAAAGGCATATAATTTCGCATAAATATACATTTTTCTGAAATAATATTTTTGGTATATTTTTCTATACCGTGCAAATGGTTAATTCTCCTATATGAGTTGTCCGTTTGCAGCTAAAAACTTTTTTTATAGAAGGGTTCGCTTTCTGAACAGGTCTTTATTGTCCGTATAATTTTTGTAGTTATCTGACAATCTATTCATTATGCATTTTTCATGCAACTATTTGGAGAATTATCCTTATACATAACTTTGCATTATAAACATTGTCAATTCTCAATACTATAAAGTTGTTATGTGCAAATTATTGTGTAAGAAATCAAGAATCCTATAAATTAATTTAATTTGCACGCTAAATTGAACGCGCATTAATTATTGGTGTATCTAATCTAATATTCGGGGAGCTTAAGAAGCTGAAAACCCTTAACGAAAGCCCTAAACCTTCGTCAATTTCGGAACTCTACACTAGATACAATTATTACTCTCACACAGTGCTATAACATGCCATTTTTTGAAAACTTAAGATGTAGCTCCCTAAATTTTATAAGCTATTAGTTTTACCTAAGTCTGCATGCAAAAATTAAGTTGTAGAAAGTTAGAAAAGTATAATTTAGCGAGCAGAATGAAGTATTTAATATTTAATATATTGAAAAATGAAATGAATGAAAGGGTGGAGGAAAGACGAATTAAAAAAATTGCAAGTACTTACATATAATGAAATTAGTAATTGACTAGTACGTACTTCAGAATTTTTACTACGTGATAGATTGATAGATAGATCTGCATATAGCTGTAAATATTCAAATAGTACAAAAAAGTTACTGCTATGAATATCTAGGGGGTATGGTAGACACACCACTGGATTTTGAAGAGCATTATAACAAATTAGACGGCAAAATAAAAAGTAATATTGAAAAATTATACTCTCTAAAGCTATTATCGGCGCCAAATACCATGATAAGACTACTGCATACGTATATTTTATCAATACCTGAATACTTGATAGTTTTTTGGGCTGTACAATCAGTAAAATTTACAAATAATACAGGACAGAATAAACCTGTTTCATGTTAGTTTTGAATACCCCAAATTGTGCAAATTTAAAACAATAAAGTATAATCTAAAAAGCAGGGAGAAAAATGCTACACAAATTAAAATATCGTATCCGGGCACAGAAAGTCGGTTTATAACTAAACACTCAGGAACTAGAACATTCCCTATTTTAAAAATGCCTAGAAATAAAATTTCGAGTAACATTTGCAATGTCGAAACAATACTCGGCAGTGTTTGCATGGAATGAGCTACCTAGAAAATCTGTATTTGCAGATATGAAAATTGAAAAATTATGTTATGATGTTATATGTTATGTTATTATGTTGTAACGGGTATGATTAAACATGAAAGGAGTTCAGAATATACATATATGTTATATTAGAAATGATGTACTGTATGTAAAATAGCAGCTAAAATAATATTAAATAAAATAGATTCTACAAGTGTATATAATTGCTGTATAAGATACGACTGAGGGGATTGAACTGAAGTGTTAGCAATACTGTTATAAATTTATTTTGATGGTATAATTGGATTACCTGATTTGCCGCTTCAATGAAAATGAATTTGAATTTTGAATTACTTTTTACTTATCTAGATTTATAGCAGCTGTGTAATTATATAAAATGGTACCATCTATGAAGTGTAATATAATATATAATACATAAGCATGCCTATGCGGAGACAATCTTATCATTATAGTTTATAGTTTAACTATTCGTAGAAGTATAACATTAGTTATAACAATTTAAATACATGCAATAATGTGTCCATTTCTGGAAACATGTATTCTACTGCTTACTCTTTTCAGTTTTACAAATTAACACATTTAATAAAGCTCTCGAGCATCCTCAAATAACAACTCGGATCCTTTGTAACTTTAGTGTTTTCTATGCAAAGATTCACGGAATGAAATTCATATAGCCACATACAATGGTTTCATAACAAGCTGACTTAAAATTGCAACCTTAATGTACTTCTTTTCAAGACGAGCGCGGGCGCAGATTTACTGAATTAATAATAGATACTGTTTTAAAGTACTAAAATTAATGCGTATCTTTAAGATAATGCTCTTCAATCAATACCGGACAAATTTCAAAAAACTAAAGAAAAACCAGTACCCTCCTATGTCAATCTCACAAAAAATAAACATTGGTTACTTAGAATTCAAATGTATAATTATAGTTTTATATTAAACTTTATATTAAACTAATCACATTATATTACAACCTTATTATCTACATATACATATACTACCTACAGGTATACTTTCTCGGAGCGGAAAGGGAAAGCTTTACATAAATATATTAGCGTCATTAGTATATTAGCATTAATAACGAAACGAAACAAATACAAGCCATAATATTGGAAATAAAAGTGACATTGTATTAATTTCTTTATTATTATTGGCATAAGTTGTCTTACATTAATAAAATGAATTTTATATTTGCTCGTGGTCATTACGTCATTGCCTTTGCAAAATACGAACGTAAATTATATAAGTAATAATTGTGTATTTAACCTTGACTATTCGTTCGCCAGTTTTTAGAAAATATGTCTCATTTAAATTAATTACTAACTGGATGGCACGCGCAGTCAAATAAATGCAATTTTACTCAGTTTTAAGAAGGTTATTATAAATTACACATTTCAGTTTCTTATTTATTTTATTAATTTTATTTTGTTTGCTTATATATAAAATATATAGTTTCAGCAGATAAATACTGTCCAAATCATACAATAATGCACAATCTATATATTTGAGAAGCGTAATATTTTCATAAAACACACTCAAACTTCAATTTACAGTTTATTTTCAATTCAATCTTTTTTCATGAAACATTTATAACAACCGCAGCAGCCATCAATCGACTTATCTCAATCCATGACATCCTTTCAGACAATCATTAACAACTATTCATTTCTACTCGACTATTGAACTACCTATTGAATTATTGCAAAAAACATTAAAAACAAATATTTCATAACATAATTTATTGTTTATAAAACTTTCTCACAGAAAATATATTGATAAAGTACGTGGCCTAGTACTTACAACTAGTAACAATGCTATCTAAAATGTCTTTAGAACATTTGAAAAAGTACTTGTACGTTTCTTTTTTACTCGGGTTTGTGCCTTTTCAATGGGACGAAAAAACTCAATCCATAATTAAATTTGAATCCAGGTTTCACTTATATAGGTGTAGACTAAGTTTGTCATGTGGTATATGTCACGCAATATTTGCTGCCGCTAGAGTGTGGTATATTTTAATAATTTGCAAAGAAAATGTTTCACAGCATTGCATAAGTTCTGTTCTTGCAGTGCTGAATATTTTCATTGCTTTGTTCATGTCATTTAATTTGCTCTTCATGGAGGAAATCAAGGATGTCACTAATGTCTTAATGATATTTTTGCGAAAGTTTGCAGGTAAGAAGTTATACTATATACCTAAAGATAAGTTGCACTTTTAACAAATGCCGTGTCCTAGTTAAGGCTTATTGGTAGTATTTTCCTCAATAATAAAATTCATGCCTTCGCATTTTAGAAAAATATTATAAGAATCCTAAAATGAACGTTACTTGGAAGCTTGATTTGTTGGTGCACTGGATGATGGCTTTTCAAATGACGATACCAACAATATTCGCTATTTTTTATTATGGAACTCAAGATTCTATCGTTTACTTCCCAACAAGTCTCAATCAACAAAATCAGCATTGGCTTCTCAAAATTTTATGTGGATTTTGCTTTGTATATTTCAATTGCGGAGTTTGTGCATTTTCAAACTATATGGGTGCGACAGGACTTGTACTGTGCTTTTGTTTAACAAGATCGCTTAAGGAAATACGGTAAAACAACAACTATTATTATTTTTATGTAAGTGTTGAATTGCAAAATCGATTAAAATGTCATGCTTCATCATACTAGTATATTTTTTAAAAGAAGTATAGTTTTTGCAATTAAAAATCAACTCAATAGAATTTAATATTTTATACCATAATGTTTTACAAAATGGATTACAAGAAGGGACGTATCCAGGTCACACATTTTTGGGGGGGGGGGGCTTGATCAAACTTTTGATTTATACGTCACTTAAAAATTTTGCAACTTTTTTCCAAATTAGCGAAAATTTCTGTAAAAAATCAATTGAAATTGAAAGAAAATCGCGCGTAGCGCAAAAAATTTCTGCAAATTTTACTCAAATTTGAGCAAATTTGGTTCAAAAGCCATGTAAATTACAAATAATCGCGCGTAGCGCAGAAAATTTAGCCAATTTTACCCAAAATTGCACAAATTTAGGTCAAAATCAATGGAAATTGCAACAATAGCGCGCGAAGCGCGAAAAATATTTGAGATTTTTTGCATTTTTACGACAAAAATAACCTTGTTTTAGGTAGTTTGGGAAAAACCTCCAATGACTCCAATTTTTATTGTATTACATTGCAACAATAATAAGAACAATATAATAATATTGAATTTCGAAATTTTTGTATTTGCATGCCTGCAAGTTACTATAATTTATTGGTCAATAATAATTTACTCATAACTATGCGCATTGTTAGAATAGTATGTATATTTATATACTGGATATACACAATGATTAGTTATAGTAGCTGAAAAAAACTTTTAACAATTATATTTGTAGGTATGGACGAGAAACGTACATCACGAAAGACATTTTAAGAGATCTGAATGACCTGACCATAATCTTGCGTTGCAGTACAATTATACAAAATCATTATGAAAGTTGCTATCGATATTATATGGTGCTTGCACAATCCTTAGTAACGCGATCAATCTTAGCGTGTAATTTCCTTCTGATTACACAATTTGAATTACTCGCTCCGTTCGACAAATTTTTATTTGTAATTGTTTCCTTAACATGTTTAATTTCATGGACCACGTTTCTTAGCTTGGGAGCTCGCATTTTTCAATTGGCAAAAAGCGGAAAGAATTCATGGAAGCGCTACTATTCTCCAAATGCCCACAACTTGAAGTGTATTAAAATGTTATTTAGAAGCTGGACTCCATTGTGTGTTAGAATCGGTAACGTAGCGACTTTGAAAAAAACAGTACTATAAAGTATATGGGCGTCATAGGCCGAGGCACCATGAAAATTTTATTTGCAAAGCAATAATTTCTGCACTTAATGATAAAGCAATTGAAATGTAATACGATTGCTGTATTGCTTGTACTACTATTTTACAATACAAGAAAGAAAGGTCAAAATAAAATTTAAAATGCGTTTATACCTTTTTCACATTTTTCATTTACTTTCCTGCTCTACTAATTGTAAAAGAGTGTGAAATTTAATCTCAGTGTACAGATAATACGTTATATACGTAACATTTGCAATAAACCGCTATATTTTCATTCGAGATACACGGAAACGAAAATAATTGAAACAAAAGGCCGAATGTAGTAAAAGCTTACAAAATCCTATTTGTATACTGTATACATGTGATTTCTGTATACTATTGGTACTACAAGTAGATATGTATAAATTGAGCCAGCACGCATAAATAGCGTAAGCAATGAACGAGACACCCCGTAAAGCTACTAAATGAACTTACCGCGTTCGATGAATCTTATAATAACAAAATGTAGCTTCAATTATTATTAATTTAATCATATGTAAAGCAAACAATTTTGATAAAGTAGTCATTATGTACAAAGGATTAGTGGATCCTGCTGCTAATAAAACGCATACATTAATTAATTAATCTATCCGTCACAGTTCAAACTCCCCAAAACCCATATAATTTTTAATTTTCCAATATTCTAAGTAATTTCACATAAGGAACTCAATTGTTAAAATGTTCGTCGTTTGAATGGGCAGGGCAGAAATATTTCGAAATTTCTTTCAACCTGCTCTTGGTAATGCATTTGTAGTACCTTCAATGGCCTAAGGTTTAAGAAGTTTGCAATTTGGATGATACACAATTTTGATTAATTATTCACTCATATTTACAAAATTTTGCTTGACCATAGCGATAAAATAATTTTATACGTCGTAGTGTATTTTTGCCTCAAATCGATTTCGGTATCATAGCTGATCGAATTTTTGCACAAGAACCCACTATTTATAGTTACTTTATAGCTCTGGATATCAATTTAAGGCATTGCACATCAGCATCAACATTGAAGCTAGTTCTTATGAAACTAAATCAATATCATGCCACAACAACATTTGGTTCCAGTGGCGTATTTAGGGGGGGCTTAGGGGGCTGAAGCCACCCCCCCCCCAAATTTTTGGACTTACACTAGATAAAAACAGGTTTCTTTCAAAATACCAAAAAAAGAGGTTGTTTTTGCCGTAGAAATGCAAAAAATCTCAAAAATTTTCGCGCTACGCGCGATATTGTTGCAATTTATATTGATTATGACCAAAATTCGCGCAATTTTTGGCAAAATGTGCTAAATTTTTTCGCGCTACGCGCGTTTTTGTTGCAATTTCATTTGATTTTGTCATAAATTTCCGCAAATTGTAGCAAAATTTTCTAAAATTGCGAAAAATTGACGTATATAACAAAGGTATTTTCAAGCCCCCCCCAAATGTCTGACCTGGATACGCCCCTGTTTGGTTCATATACCTTTTTCATGTAGAATTTGTATTTCGTAATAATTGTATTTAAATAAAAATGTCCACAATCAGATCAAATTTTAGATCAATTCCAAAATAAATGCACGGCATTTCAAGACAAACTTCACCATTTCCTCGCAGTCATTAGTTGCATACGTTGTATTCACCTAAATCGCTGCCTAAAATCGAGTATACTAAGAAAAAACGGGTTGCAATTTGCGTTATTGCATCACACCAGCGACATTGACGCTATATTCCTTATGAAACTAAATCAATAACACGCGACAACAATATTATTCGGTTCATACCTTTTTCGTGTATTTTAAAATAAGTTTTCAGTTAATACAATATACATTTCCACATTCAGACAATTATTCTAAATTAATTCGAACCTAAACATAAATGCTCTGCACTTCAATCTCAACTTCTTTATCCCCTGTTTTTGATTTTAACTTTTGTACATTAGGTGAATACCATTATTTTAATCTATACCGCCGTCTGAAATCGCTAATAGTAAGAATAAAAATCTACTGACAAGTAGTAAGGTGAAAATGTTGTCCAGAAAATCAGAAGAAAATATCAAGGCGTTTTTGTACGCATCTTTTGTGTTCGGATTCTTACCGTACAAATGGGATGAAAAGACTCAAACAATATTACATCGTAATTCCACTTTTCACACGTGTAGATGCTACATTATAATAATATTAGGCATAATTCATTCACTGTTGGGTGTTGCAAGAGTGTTTTATATTGTTGTAGTATGTCGAGAAAGCATTGCACACCATGGTATTAGTGTTGTTCTGACAGTGATTTATCTTGTTGCCCTATTAATGTTCAGCTTAGATTTACTCTGCATGGAGGAAATTAAACAGCTCATCAATCTGGAAATGAATCTTTTGAGAAATTTTTCAAGTAAGACAATAAATAAAATCAAAAATAAAACAAAATAATCATTAATCAATCAATTAACAATATGAAAACATGATTGCGCTCTGTCATTTTGGGTTGAGCTTTAAAAAGTCTCTTCACTTATTTCTAGAAAAATATTATAAGAACCCGAAGAAAAATGTGACTTGGGAACTGGACTTATTCGTAAAATTGGTGATTACTGGAGAATTATTAGTACCACTTTACTTTTCCTTATTTTACTATACAACTCAAGATGCTGTTATTTTCTTTCCAACAATTCTCAGTCCAGAGAAACGATGTTGGCCAATCACAGTTTTATACGGATGTATTTACGTATATTTGTACTGCGGATTTGTAGCTTTATCAAACTATTTTGGCTTTACAACAATTATTCTTGGTTTCTGTGTATTAAAAATCATTCCAGAAATAAGGTAATATTCTCAGTTACATATTACATGCTTTAGAAATTTACTAATTTATAAAAAATCTTAAAATCTTCATACGTAAAATCATTGAACAATACAACCAAGGTAGTGCAGATATTAGTTAAGTGTCGGTTGGAAATGAGCTATAGGGCCTCATTCAATGAGACTTTTTTAAAACAACATTCCACTTATCACTTCTGAGAATGGAACCGTTGATGGATCCTGTCCTCCATTTTGGGGCTAGTACATGATCCATGAAAGTTGAACATTTTTATTTCATCACTGACTGAGCTCAAGATTATATGTATATAATTTTGTAAGCGCGTAGCCACGATGGGGGTGCACAGCAAAATTCTATATAGTAATTAATCTATTTCTTGGGAAAGTTAAAATCTCAATATGGAGTACAAATAAGTCTATAAACACGTGTCTAAGTAAAAATTTGAGCCAATTAGGATGAAAACCACGGTAAAAAAAGTAACCTGGACACTAGACAACCATATTGCTTTAGGAGGTTGCATGGGCATACATAACAATTCTGTAAACAAAAAGATGAAGCAAAAATATATTAACAAGATGCCCACCAATGCCATCAATTTGGGTGGAAATTGGTGAGCAGGTTTTTGCTTCATATTTTTGTGGACAAAGTTGTTGTGTGTCTAGGCTCCTAAGACAAAGGATTGTCTAGGAATCTTGAGTAAATTGCATGACATTCGACCGTAGCGGAAATTTTTTCCAATTTTCCCATTTTTACGAGTATAATAATTTTATTCTGGAGAGGGATGGGTGCACCCCCATGTAATTTTGTTTAGTGGGATTAAAGAGTACTGCAAAACTTAATAAAAATGGCATAAAAATTAATAAGAATGTGGTTCATTTCATTTAATAGATATTCACAATTTGCGCAGTTTCAATTTTCATCAAATGCATCAACTAATAAATATACTTTTTTTACTTTCGCAGGTACGGACGAATTCGCTACTCCACTAAAGAATTATTAAGAGAGCCACATGACCTGACCATCGTTTTGCGTTCTTTGAGCATTCTAAACAATAGTATTGACATTTGCTATCGACAATACGCAATGCCATTACAGTCTTTAATAACTCGAACTATCTTTGTGTGCAATTTTATTTTGATTACTCAATATTCAAATCTGAATTTTTTAAACCGATTATTGTTTATCGCAACTTCAATAATAAGTCTATCTGTATGGTTGATACTGCTCAAATTTGGAAGTCAAGTATTTAAATCTGCCAAAAGTTGCAAAAACTCATGGAAGCGCTACGACCCTCCAAATTCATCTGACAGGAAATATAATAAGGAGTTATTTAAAAGTTGGAAGCCATTTCGTGTTTCAATTGGCAATGTAGGAACCATGAAACGAAACAGCATTATAAAATATATTGGTGTAATCAGTCGAGGAACAATGAAACTATTATCTGCCAGACGATAATTTCTTTGCAACTGAAGTAAAAGCACGACATGGCTAAACCAGACGCTTGTAAATATTTAATTAAGACTTAAACCAACATTTATTTGTTGAATTTATGAAAATTGCGTTGCTTTTGTAAAACATTAAAAGGTTAGAAATGACATCTTACCAATTGGAATAAAATTTGTAATGTTTTTCATGTATCTAACATTTATAAATAGTCTGCAAAATTTAAATAGTTTTCCAGGAAAACATTTAATACGATTTAGTTAAATTCAAAGTCGTCATAAATTTTTCCATGATTATATTTGTTAATTTCTCAAGAATAAATTGTTTACTAAATAATGAGGTAGTATAGTAAAATCACTTTAATTTATGATTTAAAATTCACAAAAGTTTCGTATCTAGGTAATAATCAGACACATATTGGCTTAAAATCCGAAAAATTTATAATCTCTAAAGTATTCATTTGCAAGTTTTGTTAAAAACCAAAGCAATTTTTTAATGCGTCGTATTCGATGTGTTTTTTGTGTAAAATCCATCCACACCCCCAAGCGTCACGATGATGCGCGGCGGGTTGACTTCCTATACAATAGTGTGCTATATACCGGGAAGGAGGTACCCCTCTGAAGATGTACAGTAATGAGATATGAACAATTTCCATATTTCATGTAGCAAATGTAACAATTATGACATGTCATGGTTTATATCCATTAATATAGATTAGGTCAAATGGCACTATTAACGTAAAATCGTGATTATGTATTAGGTGTTACCTACACTGTAAAACGTAAAGCATTGAATTGGTTAAATCAGAGCATCTTCCGAGCAATAATATTGCTAGCTGCAAATGCTGTGGCCTGTTGATGTTCTCTGAATGTGCATATGATATTTTTTTCAAAAAGCATTACTTAATGGTCTGTGATAACATTGGAATAACATTCTTCGAGCGATAAACATGAGCTAATGTTTACATAATTAACAATCAATGTTCACAAAAGCTCACAACAAATTCTGTCTCAAACTTGCTCAAACTCGATTGAGTTTTGAGGCTTCCAAATGTATAGGAGAAAAATGAAGTGTTAATCCAATGAGCAGCGCTGGCAAGGTGGTGTAGGGAAGGGGTGGTAATTGAGAAAGGAGGCTTAGGTTGGTTTGATCGAACCAAGCTGCCTTCTTTTTACTTTTATTTGCAGCGAAGATCGGGAACATTAATAAAGCGCTATGCATGTAGAATGCAAGAGCATTTTTAATTGTTTTGATCAGAACATCAAAATGACAGTAAAATGATGTTCCACCTGAGATTCACTTCAAGTACTGTATGTGTGAGCATATGATGCTTTGCGGTTTACAGTATAGGTGACATGTTCATAAATCATAAAAAATCATAAAATCAAATCTTTATAGTCAAACTGATTTCAAACATTTGCTGTCTGGTCTCCCAATCAGGACTCCCAATACTAACTACCCCGTACTTAAGCACCGAGCCAGGTAGACATGTTAGGTGTTCTGACTATTTGATTCAGGGGAAATAATCCGGTACCAAACCATATAGATTTCAGTGGACTTATTTTTACTTAATATTGCTTAACAATTGTGTTTCAATATTAATAAATGTATTTATACTTTTGGTTCCTCTTTTAACTACATATCCGGCTTTTTTGTATGGACTTCCGCACATCCCATTTGAAGATTTTACAGATAATACCCATTCATATGCTCTACATTTATGATTTTCTGTACAATGAAATGAACCGATCATTTCAAATTTTACTTCGCGTGCCTATTGCGATAAGTTTGTATATTCGTTCGAATTTCTATTGTTTTAGACGTTACTTTAAGTCGACGATAGCTTGCAAGGGTTTTTCAAATATTGCAGTACTAGGGTGTTAACATGTATTAAAAATGGCCGTAGCAATTCTCTTGAAATGGAGAACCCAGAAAAAATAAATGTTGTTAAAAACAAATTTAACGTAAAATTTTATTTTAAGCGTATATATTTATTCGAATTATTTTCCTTCAAAATTCACATCCAATTTTATTGCTTAAGCACTTAGTAATTTGTACGTCACATGTACAAACGTTGAACTCTCTACTACCCTGCTTATTGGTACACTGTGGTCTCCCATTGACATCCTTATATCTATAAAGTCCAAGGTATCTTTTAATACCCGGATATTTTCCGTAGCACTGATCATGTTCTTTACAACACTGATCACATCTATCCTTCACAGTCCCTTTTCCACCTAAACCACACCAATTTCCATAACGTACAAATTTTAACTTCGAAAATTTGGTATACTTTTGGATGAGATGTCCCAATTGATAAAATGCTCGACCGTCGGGTTCAGCTTCTTCTATCTTTCGGCGTCCCTGTTTATTAGTTTCCGAATCTATTTTCCTTCGAACTGGCGGCTCAGGATTTCTTTGATCGACACTTTCTATTACATTTCCCATTGAACTCTTCATCCTGTAGCTGTGTCCAAATGGCATGCGTTTTGAGTTAAATCTTTTTGACCTTCGTTTACCTTCGTCCGGAAGTACAAGATTAAATTCGTATTCATTATTATTAGATTGAGTTTGATCAGATTCTGGGGATTGTACTTGTTCGTACGACTGAAATTTAATATTTTCGAACTTGTACAAATTGACAGCAGATCCAACTGCTGTATAATTTTTGTTACAGAAACCACAGCTTGCAAATATCAGGAGAGTAGAAATAATCACTAAAGATTTTCTCATCATTGTAACTCCTGACTTTATCTAAATTACCAAGCACTAAAAATAGAGAAATTGTTGCACTGAACGCCAGATTTCACATTTAAACGTTTCTTTCATCACATATGAGAATATAATAGAAAATTATTTGTAATCATGTGAACTTTATGTTTATTGAACAATAAAACGATTCATAATGCCATTTACAAGCACACATAATAATTATTGCATAATAAGAAAGCCATTGATGACCTTGGTTATTATATGATTGGTGGTGTTCGTTTAGTAGGCAAGAATGTTGGATTTATTTGTAATTTACGGACATTTTCTAAAAACCGCCCAAATTATTTGTTCTAAGGCCCAGGTACAGTTACAGCTTGGGAAACTTTCGACATTACAATTTGTGTTGCCCATTGATTGATAATATTGAATAAGGTGCTGCTACGTACTTGCAGGAATTTTGCATACTGACAAAACTTTACACCAAACAAAACAAAGTTCATTTGTTTATATGTTTATTGCTTTTTATAATTTTCATGCAAAATGATGTTAAAGTCAAAAAAAATAAATTGCAACAAACAAACACAAATTTCTCTTAGAAAATACAAAACACATTACCTCATTCGTGCAATGTTTAACGACAAACGACACATGTTATAAATTAAACATTATAATATGAGAAAAGTATTATTACATTTTATACATATACATATACATATA